>JAMZAV010005042.1:0-48354 GCA_024449915.1 Sweltsa coloradensis
CTCTGGACGGCTGACCCTCAGAATTAGAATCTCTTGAGTAGTGGGTACCTCTATGTGTAGGTTAAAAAATCGTTTGCGATAGGTTGAACTGAAGTCATTAATCGGTATAGACACAGTGCAACAAGTGGATTTTATAAGATAAATATAAAAAAATTACAAAATCATATTTAGAGACCCACTCAGTCATATAACTGATTTTTAGTGGGGAAAATTAAACAAAGCGACCAAGCCAACTCTGTATGCCCCAACGCAATCGACGAGTGAGCGATAACCAACCAAAGATTGATATTTTTAATAGGAAATATAGCAATCAGTGGTATGGACAGTGCGAACTGTGAACACCCGCGGATCAAACAACATGTGTAAAAAAATAAAGATACATACAATTTACTAGTACTAATAGGCCTACCATGTATTGACTATGAAAATAGTAAATTGTGCTAATGAATAAATAACACTACTACTACTACTAGGCCTTTTATATAGGGGAGGTAACCTTTTAAACATCATCATCATCATTATTCATTATCCATCGCCGTTTCCTACTTCTGGCAGGGTCAGCTTGGGTTTCGCAACCAAATTCTTCCACTTCTTTCTATCCTCCCACAATCGTGTCTCTGCTACATCCTCCCAGCTCTCTCCTCTATTATGTAGGTCTCTTGCTATGGTCTCCTTCCATCTCTTCCTTGATTTTTTTTATACATATACGGCCATAATAGAATATTTTATATTACTGAGATAATTGATGTATTATTCTACTAGTCTACTTAGTCTAGATCTGTACATATTGTAAATGTTTTTAATATTATTTGTATATACCGTATTAAAAACTTTAGAAACTTTAGATTGGTCTATCCACATTAACCATGTGGCCTCTAAAATTCAAAGTGGTTGTTTCATTTTAAGGAAGCTCAAACAGCTAGTTCATCCCCACATACTTAAAATGGTTTACTTTGCTCATGTTCACTCATTCATATCATATGGCCTACTTTTCTGGGGTGCATCCCCCCATGCAATCAGAATATTCACCCTCCAAAAGAGAGCAATTCGCATTATGGCTGGCGTTTCCAGGAGGCATACTTGTAGAGAGCTTTTCAAGGAACTAGGAATACCTACTCTGGCCTGCTCTCTTATTCAAGCTGCAGCAATATTTGTTCGTTCCTACCCTAATCTTTTCCCTCTAAACACCTCTGTCCACTCCCATTTTACAAGAGCAAATCTACAAATTCACATTCCCAATCATAAACTAACCCTATTCTCAAAAGGTCCACAATATCTTGCTTTAACTCTATATAACAAGCTACCAAACAATACAAGAACCTGTCCCTCCATTTCAACTTTTAAGTCCAGCATGAAATCATTTTTAAAATCCAAAAGTTTCTACTCACTCAATGAATATCTCTCTGCATGAAATGTAATGTAACATAAATAGAAATACCTACCTATCTATTCATCAATCAATTATTTTATTACAGAGTTTGAGGCCCAGCTCAGTTATATTTCATTTTTTGTACATTAATATTATTATTAATTAACCTATGTTAATATTAAGAATTATTCACTTCACTCTACTATCTCTCTCATAAGAGGATAATGTGTGTATACTTTTACTATGTATTGGTCAAGCGAATAAAAATTACTCTTACTCTTACTCTTACTCTATTGGTATTTATGTATTAGCCTAGACATATCATGACATGTAATACACTCAGAGCATGGTCTACATGGGAAGAGTATACATTACGCAAATAAATCTATCTATCTATCTAACTAGAACAACTTTGAATTTATTATGTGCCTCGTTGCAAGGACGGCTCCAAAGTCACTGTTTACATTTACTTTATGCTACATATTATTTATTACTTTTATTTATTATTTGTTAAAAAATATTTAAAAAGATAACAAGTAAGAATTATTTGTGTTGATACATACAACAGTTATTAACGGTTGATCTAGAAACTAGTAGAGTTGAAATAATAAAAAAATAAAATAAATAAATAAATAGTAGAGTAGAGTTAAACCTTGCAAGCAATTGAATTGTTTAAATTTTCTTCTTTTTTCAAATATTCCCTTAGCCGAAATGATGTAATTCTTTGGATTGTGCATGTATATTAGACACGTTCTACTGTAGGCCCTACATCATTGCTGTTTTCTGTGCCATCAGCTAATCACAATATCATATCAATTATTGCTTTATACTAGGAAAACGCTAAAGTCCCGCCGCGTTGATGGATGAGCTTTTTAAAATTTTTAGTTTGCGTGGGATATCTTTACTTTTGCAAGTGCTTTGTTTTGCTGCCTACGCATTGTAGGTGATTGTTGTCAAGTTTCTATTGTTATCTGTCAATTGGTATTATTTACCGTAAAAAACTTATATTAAAAGCTTTTTTTCTATGGATTCTGGCTAACACCATAACTTTTTCTTTCAAAGGTACTACATCACCATAACCTTAATGTCCATGTATAATATGAACGTTGTAGCCCCACCCGTTTGGTCAGAATTGGCCCAAATGGCACGAAAATATCGCACAAAAAATAAAAAAACTTATATTAAAAGCTTTATTTCTATGGATTCTGGCTAACTTTTTCAACTTTTTCTTTCAAAAGGTACTACATCACCATAATCTTAATGTCCATGTATAATATGAACGTTGTAGCCCCACCCGTTTGGTCAGAATTGGCCCAAATGTCACGAAAATATTGCACTAAAAATCGAAAAAAATCGTAAAAGTACGATATTCATGAGAAATATTTCTTCGATTGTACCCAAAAACAATACACCTCTAAGTTCAGAGATTTCGAAGGTCCTGTCAAATTTTCATCAAGATCGGATATGCCGTTTGCCTGGTAGAGAGTTAACAAACAGACAGAAAAACAAACAAAAAAAAAACAAACAAACAAAAAAAAAACACCCGAGCTAAATTTTTTGGGGGTCAGTGAAATTGAAGTCTTCGCTTCGCTCATCCAATCAAACTTTTCTTTCTTCTTTATGACTACTATTATTTTGCATCTACTCTACTTTAACAAACACTGTATATATATTATTATTATCATATATTATTTAATATAGACTATTCACTTTCTCTGCAAAGAGATACTTGTACACTATACTAGTCTTAAGTGAATAAAATATCTATCTATCTATCTATCTATCTATCTATCTATCTATCTATCTATCTATCTATCTATCTATCTATCTATAAACCATATTAACTTTTTGTGGTAGGCCTATAAACAGTAAACACACACTAGTACAAATTAAGCTGCCTTTTTCACTTCCCACTGAATCGGTAGTACAAAGCAAAGCACTCTCATGTCTAAATGATAAACCGTATCCCATCTCCACTCTTTAAATATCTTTGTAAGCATCCAACCAAAGAACTGTAGAACTCCCTATCAGAGGTTCCTCCATAGGCCAGTGATACTACCTCACAAACCATCGCTTCAAGGCCACGCGACTGCAAAACAACAGGAAATAATCCATCAACACCACACCCCTGAATTAAAAGTAGGCCTATCCAAGAGAAATCCTAAATTACAACATTCCCTCAATTAATGTTTCGATCCTTGTAAACTTTAGGCTAAATAATAGAATGGATGATAACGGAAATGGTGGTTTCCACTTTTGGCTACAATTATTATTCCATAGTCATTGTTTTTTGCATGGATATGAGAGGGAGATACCAATATTGTCACTTTAAAGTAGAAAAACACTCTTATAAGTAGGTAAATCACGTTATTACTACATGCTTCATGTAAATTGCAGTCCGCGGTGGCACACACGATTAGGGCGTTGGTCCGAAGCAGAATGGGTTCGAATCCCGCATAAGGCACGTTTTTTTTGTAATTGTCCCTCATCGTCATCATCACCACTCATCATCTCGCATAGCGTTAGTGCATGACTACGAGACGTTAAGCAACAATCATCATCTTCATGTGAATTAATCATTTACTAACACAGTACCTACAATTAGTTGTGTGGTTTGTTGGTCTTGTGGTTAGCGTCTCTGCTTCCAATGCAGAAGGTCCAGGGTTTGATTCCCGCTATAGGCAGAAATTTTTTAACTTCTGATTTGGACTTAAGTCCATCAGTTCAAGTTAGGAATTAGTAAACGGTTACTTTAGAGACGTCCTAGCAACGAGGCACATAATAAATTCAAAGTTGTTCTGAATTGGCCTTGTTGATTCTGGCGTTGATCCGCCCACTGTCCATACCATTGATTACTATTCCTATTAAAAAATATTGATCTTTGGTTGGTTATCGCTTACTCGTCGATTGCGTTGGGGCCTACAGGCTTGGTGGCTTTGGTCTAATGTCCCACACTGAAAATCAGTTGTATGACTGAGTGAGTAGACTCTAAGTACAAAATTATTTATTATGCAATGTTCAATTTTAAGACTTCTATCACAGTAAAAACTTTTAAAAAAATATTACAACACCTTTTAGGAGTTTAAAAAGTAAGTTCTAACAATACTCATGTGAAATTGTTTGGATAGAACTTTGGAGTGAATAATAGTATTATATAATACAAAACATATTTAATGAACATTGTAACAAGCAGAATTTTGGTCTGTAATTTACAACAAACTATTTAGTATTTACCAATTCTAAAGTAGTTTAATAAAAAAAAAACAAGTGTTGCCCCCATTATGTTCTTGCATTGCATAGATTTTTGAAACCATTCACACAAGTAGGCCTATTATATACTTTTTTTTTAGTTTCTATTAGTACTATGTAAATCAAATACAAATACAGGTATAGTTTTTCATTACAATGAACCCTTAAAATTCTGTACTTCTATCTAGTAAATCTAACACATTTTAGTTAGGTACCAGACCATGTTTATGCCACTAGATAATGCCTATTTTAAACAAAGCAAATTCGCCCATAAAAATGTATGTAATATATTTAATTAAAACTGCATTACTGCTGTACATGTTTATTTACCACAACAAGCTGCTTGTTAGTTCAAGTTTATGTTCTTTATTGATCCGTTGATTTATACATTGTACAAATATGGATGTCGATATTGATATTGTTGATTGAAATGAATGATTTTATTTGTAACTTATTTCCCATTATGTACTAAATTAAATTAATTAATGATTCAATATTCACTTTGATGAGTGATGACATACCAGAATCTGAACCTCTCCACAACCAGTATCCACGGCAATCACCGAGGTAAAACACCGAATATGAATTGAAAACACATCGTGAAGTGTCAATGGCAGAAGTTCAAACTGTCCCACTGGTACTCGAACTCAAATTTCCACATAACCGCTCTGGAGGCCATCCATAAATGATGTCACACAATTTGAGAGAGAGGGGTGAATGCGTGACGGAGGTAGGAGGGGGTTATGCTTCCTGTGACATCCATACAATCACTGCATATACTTACTTATTTTTACTGATGTAAAACAAATATTTTTTTATGCTCTGATAAAAATGATTAGTAAAATATTTTATTTGGTAATGTTACTATGGTTTACCAGCAATAATATTATGATCTACCTATCAACCATTAAAAACAAAAGTTTTTGGTAGGTATTTCAACTTGGATCCAAGTTGGCAAAGCATTGGTTTTGTTTGGTATTATTAACTAATACTATTAATGACTAGTACGTTGCAAACTTGTGTTTACGACCTTACGAAACAACTGCAGTGTAATAAGTGCTCATGACACGTGAGTCACGCCATAGGCGCCGACTTTTCAGTTTACTTGGGGGGGGGCTCAAACTGTGAAACCACAGATCCCCCCCCCCATGTTATTCACTTTTCAAGCGTCATTGAAACAACAATAGAGGACCCCAATTAACACGATTCTAGTGCCGATGGCAACGACATGTTATATAAGGCAGTTTGCAGTTGCACCTCACTTTTATACTACACAAACACATCTCTACTTAGTTTCTAAAATATGGAATATAAAGTTAATAAGCATTTTAAACATACCGCTTTATTGGCGAGTGGACTGGATTGCAAACGTATTCCTCCTCACTGCCGAACGACTGATGAACTCATTTGCAATATCACCTAGGTCAATAGCGTTGGCTATTTGTGGGTGTGTTTGCAGTAAAGCACAAGAGTTCAGTCTTCTCTGAATCATTGTAGAACGCAAATATGTTTTTAGCCGTCGTAATGATGAAAACGATCGTTCCGCGGTGCAAGTAGACACTGGGATAGTGAGTAGTAATTTGACAAAGTTTGTTAACTCAGGAAACATGTTCCTAAGTGTGACTTCGCTTTGCAGTCTGTCAATGATTTGTTGTAGGGATATGCTTGATACAGTTCCGACCGCAGGCAGCGATTGCTCATTTTTTATGAAATCAAGAAACATGTCACGGTGTAGGGTTAACCGGCTGATATTGATATCACTACCGTAGAATTTAGAGATGAAATCTGCATTTTGATCTCCAATCTTATTTTCACTATTACACACGAATAATTCCATTCGCTTCAGATGCTCCATCGAGTCGGTTTGAAATCTTGAATTTAATGAATTGTTCACATTATCAAAAACTTCGTAATAGCGTTGAGCGTAACGTTCTTTCGGACTTCCGAAGATGTGCGGTTCGGCGCCATCGTCAAATCTGCGAGGAACTCTGCGTTGACGAGGGAGAACAGGCTCGTCTAGTTTTAGGGCAGTTGCCTGTGATTCTACATCATGCCAGAATAAATCACTACCCTCACTTTCTCGAGATTGTGATATAATTGATTTCAAGTTATCTACAATTTTCGCGGTTTCTACGAGTTGCAGAGTACTTCTCTGCAAAGCAACATTGGCGGTTTCAACCTTGCCGAAAATATTTGCACATAACTTTAGTGTGTAAAATGTGTCAAATGCCAGTAATTTATTTAGAAAACCACTAGCTTTAGCACCGGCGTCATTCTTTTCTTCCCTTGAGAAATCTTCTAGAAATATCAACAACTCTTCATAATTGTTAACAATCGATTCTAGGGATGCAAATCTTAGTACCCATCGAGTCGGGCAAAACGGACGAAGAGTTTTGTTAGATGTGGTGGCTAAATCGCTCTCATTAGTTAGATCGTTTTGAATGGACGAAAACCAAGCTAGATGCTTAGGGGAGCTTTTTATGAAAACAATTAAATCCCGAGCATCATTAAGAAAGTCCCTGCATGCTGGAATTATCTTCAAACTACCTTGGATTACCAAATTCAATGAATGCGCGCAACAATGAACGAACATAGCTCAACATAACATAGCAAATTCAAATGATACTGACATCATCAGGTAGTGTATTTAACAAAGTAATGAGGATAATGATAATGAGGAAGTGTTTTTGCATATTAATGGTGAAAAACTAGAAATTGTCAGTGAATTTAAATATCTTGGGGTTCTTATTGATATGCACTTAAAACTAACTAGTCATGTAAATTATATAGCTAAAAAAATTAAGAAAAAAATTGGATTTCTGTCAAGGGTTGGTTCTTTTGTCTCCCCTTGGGTTAGAACACTTATTTACAAGACAATCATAGCTCCTCATACAGAATTTTGTTGCACACTCCTGTGGGGTAGAAATGAGAGAGATTTGGATATATTACAAAAATTACAAAATAGAGGGATGAGAGTGATTTTGAGATGGAATCAATATAGCAGAATATCAGATATGCTGAATGTATTAAATTTCTTAACTGTCAGACAGAGAATTGCCTTAAACGTACTCTTATTCATATTTAAAATGATTAAAGGAAATATGCCCACTTATCTAAATTGCATGATAGAATACTCCTCTAGCAACCACAATCATAATACAAGAGGAAATAATACTAACATTATTGTGGACAGAGTAAACAAATCAGCAACTCAAAAACATGTTTTTTATTCTGGGTACAGACTATATAATAAATTAGATTTAGTGATTAAACAGGAACAACGTTTAGCAGTTTTTAAATTGGAATGTATTAAATTTGTTAAAACTCTATTTTATCTATGAGGAACAAAAAATTGTAATATGACTTGTATATATTTTGTAACTGTATTGAATTATCTTGTATGTATTTTGAAAATTTGTTTCAATTAGTTAGGCCTATTTTTAAAAAAAAATGAAATTGTATTGAATTGTACTATTACTATTGAAATTGCATGTAAAAATAGCTTTAAGCTAAATAAAATACTGAATTGAATTGAATTGGTTCTATTTCTCGCACAAGAGCTTGCAAACCATTGTTGCAGCCAGATACATTGCTCGCTCCATCATACACTTGCCCTCGGCACTTATTAAGTGGCACACCCATTCGTGTCAGAACGTCATTCAATCTTTTGAAAAGTGTATTGACTGTTGTGGATGTTGTATAGTAAAAACCAACAAATAATTCTTCTATTTGAAATTCAGCATTTACGATTCGAAAGCATATCGATACTTGTTCATTTGTTGTTGTTGTTGTGTGAATCGTTAATTAACTGGGGCAGCTTACGAAATATCTCATTTCCCAGCAGTTCTATGATTTCATTTTGAACATTATGAGAAAGCCACTTGAAATTTTTTCTCGTGAGCCAGACATTTAGTTTGTTGACATCATCAGCATGCAAATTTAGTAGGGTGTTTAAGTTTGCGGTTTCATCTATGTGCCCACGCAAAGCCTGTCCCTGAACAATCAAATATCTTATTGATGATATAATTTTTAGTAATGCTACTCTGGCGTCATGCATATCTTTGCTCTTTTGATCTAACAACAGCAACGCTGAAACATTAACATTTTTTTCCGAAAGCGCAAGTTTCATAACAGCTTCTCTATGAAATGCAGATTTTTCATGCTGTAAAAATCTTTCTAGCCCTTTTTTCCAATTTGAAAATCCATTTCCAACAAAAACGTTTTTTGCTGGAAATGAAATATTTTCTGAGATAAGCTTTCTTTCGCAGGCCGTTCTGCAAGTAGTACAAAATGCAGAGTCTTTATCTTTGTCATCAAAAAGCCACGAATAACTTGTAATCGAAGACTGTTGAAAACGTCGATTATCACACCGTTTTTTCGAACAAGTGTTAGGGTTTACGGTTAAATCACCACTGTCAGTTGAGGTACTAGGATGTTCTTGTTCTTGAGACACACTGTTCACACTTTTATTTGTTTCTGGTTCACACGAATTCACTGGTTTGTATTGTTTGTTTGTTGACACATTAGATAAGTCACTCTCACTAACATCCGCCTTCCTAAAGGTAAAGTTATTAAAAACTTTTTCATTATAAATATTTCAATATAAACTAAGATCAGCATGCACTTTACTATTCACATGACACGTTCACAACCTTGCCACACGCTACTATGAACAGATAGCACATTGGAATGACTTGAGAATGAGATGACCAAGTGCACAGTCACTTGCTAAACTAAAGAGGTTTCAACCCACGCAGTGATTGGGTGGTTACATAAAGGGTTGGTCCTTTCAAAGAAAATCGTGTCGAAAGACCCTCAGCTCTGTTGACACTTGACAGAGCTCTTTTGATAGCTTTTCTGGGAAACTAACACTAATTTTCGCCACAGGGGGCTCAACGAATCAAGACTGACGACTGTGACAATGCGACTGTCACTATAATAATTGACCACATCCTGTCAGCTTCTACCTGGCCATACAGCCAGAGATTGCTTTGACTTGTGCGTAAATAGCAGTTTTTGTTCATCTTCAAATACACATAAATTGGTGATGCATATGGAAATAAAAGTGCTCTATTAACAATATTTGTTGTGAAAGCAGGGGGGGCTGAGCCCCGTCGCCCCCCCGTACTCGGCGCCTATGAGTCACGCACAACTGTATCCAAGAGATTTGATTGGTTCTGATCACGGAACGCAGATATCGGATTTCATTGACCATCTTCTTGGCAGATTTACCACACGATGGTTCTGGGTCCTTACCCAAAAGTGTCCCCCAAGAGCCATTGATTAGAATTGTGAGTTGTCACCATAGTATTCTTCAAACACAGCCAAGTACACAATCCACATGGTAGTTTCACTCCTCCATCCATTTGGGTTTTTTTGCTCAAAAATTCACTAAGCACACCCTTTGAAAGTTCTTGATTTCTGGCCCGATAATATATATATATATATATATATATATTTCAAAGAACTAGTCACAAAAAGGAATGGGGGGCCTACTGTTACCTCATCACTTACAACGGGCTGTTTTTAGAAGTAGGCCTACCCTTTACAGACTTTTACTTTCATCTCTCCTAGTATTAACCGTAGTATTTTTCAACACAGCCATCCACCAAGTACACATGTTATCCGTAAAATTTTTCGGCCAAAAAGTTCACAAAGGCTATACCCTCGGAAAATGAATAGGAATAGAAAGTCTGCAGTTACCAAAGCAACAATGTTTTTTAACGACTAGCAATCTAAACCCACCCTTTACTGACTTATAGCTTCCGGTCCCTTCCCTGGGGCCACCGTCAAGAGACATTGATTAGAGTTGCAAGTCAACCGTAGTATTATTTCAACACAGCCAACCCCAAGTACACATTCCACAAGGTAGTTTAGCAGTAGCTCCTCCATGCATTTGAAATTTTGGCCAGATTGTTTTACACTTGAAAATAGTTGCTTAATAGGGTGTCTGCAGTTACCCTAGTAACAATTTTTACTTACGTTAGACGGGACAATTAAAAGTAAGTACCATTTACATACTTTTAGGTTTCGGCTCCCTTTCTAAGCACGCCTTCATGAGCCATCGATTAGAGTTGAGAGTTAACCGTACTTAAGGCTATTGTATCTAGGGTCAATAACGTTTAAGTCTATGAAAAATGGCTGAATGAAAGAGAGTCTTTATTTAACAGCAATTTTTTGGGGGTGGGACATAACCTCACGATTGGCCGGCCCATTATATTCCAATTTTTGTACAACAGTGTAGCCTCCACATCAAGAGCAGAATAAAATTTTGAATTTTGTTTTATTGGGTGTTGTTTCAAAACAGCTTTCACCTCTGCATAAGGAAAAATGGATTTCTGAAAAAATAGTGCAGATATTTTCTAGTCGTGCGATAAAAGTACGAGTCAATCGGAGGCAAAACTCAAATAATAATTTAAAGTTACCGGGACACATAAGTAGGGCCCATGAATGCTTTTGCACACCTCTTTTGTTTAGAGTTTAGTGTATGAAGCCAATAGACTATATTAGTGTCACATCATTCCAAGCCCGCCCATGGCAACGCATAGCAATGCCCAGTTTTGATTCCAAACATGGTTTTGTTCCCATTACAACCCAAAAGGTAATTATTTTTTCAAAGTCTCTCAAAGGTATAGATCTGTAAACTTTTGTCCATCGCTTATTTTTTGTTGATGGGTTTGACACTTTTTCAACGAGGGTAAAATATAATTACCGGTACAAACCATGAATGATTTTTTGGAGTGTTAATACCCCTGTGCTGAGTTATTTTCAACAAAAAGCACTTTTTTGGGGGGAAAAATCCTTTTGGGATAGTTCCCAAAATTATGTGACATGTTTCAAAAACCATAATTCTCTCTCAAATGCAATTTTAGACCAACCCCAAAACAACTACCCTCAAAAAACACCCCCCACCATAAAAAAAAACACAGATAAAGGTGCATAGTTCCCAAAATCATGTAACATGTTTGGAAAACCATTATTTCTCTCCCATGATTGTAAAACAACCCCAAAAGCAAAATACCCGCACCCAAGAAAAACACAGATAGTGGTGGGGTACGGTAGTTCCCATAATTATGTAACATATTTGAAAAACCATAATTCCCTCTCCAACGGTTTACAACCAACAAAACAAAACACTTTTTTGAATATAATTTTATTTATTTATTTTAAATTATTTTTATATATTTATTTTAGTCATTGTTGTCATTGTTGTCTTGAATGTGGTCGGGTGTGTAATGTGCTATACCTGAGTTATCTCGGGTGTAGCACTGAGGGCTCGCCGCCTCAGCCTGAGTTAACTCGGGCGTAGCATAGAAAAGGTTAAGATTACTAGGTAGTTATTTTATCATTAATTCATAGATCTACTGCTAGTACAATCTGAAACCAAGGTTGATAATTTTTGTGCTATTAGTGAAGGTATAAGTGTGAAGTATTGTTTTATTCCAAAACCAAGCTAGTTGAATTTTTTTAGAACAAAAAGTATCTTGTATCATAGTGAAGGTGTATTTATAAATAATGTGTAGTACTATATTATGTAATTATTTGTTTGAAAATAAAACTACCTATAAAATATTGGCTACTAGGTAAGTTATTGTATGGACATTGTTTCAAAACCCACGTTTAACTTCAATTTTAAGTTAGTGGCCTAAGTTGGGTATGAATGGGCCTTTAGACTTTTGAAGACGTGTTTGATTCATGTATATTTTATGAATGAACTCAATCATATACATTATATTATATAGGCCTAGGTCTATGAAGTGTATTATAGTATCGTTAATGTAAAACAAGACAGTAATTAAAATGAAATTACATGCTGTATTTGGCTGCAGCAGGCACCAAAGATGTTTAGAAAGCAAATTCTTCATTGCTAAGGGCAACCGGTTGTTGTGATGTCACCACTAACATAATATTGTATTCACGGCGTTTACGCGTATATAAGAGGCAGGTATATTTAAAAATAAAATCAAAAAATAGGGTGCAGCCATTGTGCACAGCCATTTAGGCCTACAAATACAAATAGTGGTATTTATAACAAACTTTTCAAAAGTTGAGGTGCGACCATTACTCAAAGCCAGACTATAATCGAGTAAATACCGTAAAAACTATGTGGAGGATGTGTGGAAAAAAAGGTGGATTAATGACCTCGTCTTCTAGCGGAAATTATTAAACTAATAATAAGTCGTAATTTGTTTTGGTAAAAACATGTATTTACGACCTCTTTGCATAATTAGTAACAATAGATCTATAAAAAGTAAATATCTGAATACAAGCTTTTTGGCATAAAAGGAGACATTCTTCAAACTGGGACTTTGTAAAGCATCCAGTGGTATGAGATGTGACAATGTTTTTGTCTTTACTGTCGAAAACAAATGTGAAGCTTGCGGCACTCCCCTGGAAGGAAAGAGAGATCAAGAGTCAATATTAGGACTACCGGTACTTACAGTCACCACTAACCTATCCCTACAGAGTCCATGAAAATAAAAAAATAAAAATGATAGAAATAAAAATGACTGAGCATTAATTAATAACTAATAAGTACTACTAATATAATTCAAGACAGTGTATTTGAAAAATTGCTTACACTTACAATACACAAAGTTCAGATCTAAACTGAGATAGGATCACTTTTCCTTTCAGCAATAGTGAAAGTTTTGTACTCGCTCTACCCAATTTATTTTTATTGCATTTTGATTATCATTATTAGCCATTCTAGAGATAGGGGGGGGGGGGGGCAGGCCTACCTATTTTTAAATGTTTTTCTTTTTTCTTTAAATTTTATTTTTGTAAAATTGTATAAAGTGGTGTTATAATATGGTTTTATTAATTTTTTGTCTTCCTCTCATTGCAAAATGGTAAAATATACACACAAAATACATCGACAATGAAAATGTGTACACGTAAGTGATAACTGGTTTCATCTCACAGGTACCATCTTGGAAGCACTCCTTTTAGTCAAGTAGATAAGAGGCTAAATAATGTAAAATGTCAATGTTTTGTTTCGTATTTCAACATTCAATTCAAGGAAAATGAAAATCTTAATAGATATTCTGATAAATACAAAACAAGCATTTAACAGTAATGAAATCCCACCGATCAAACCGGATCTAGGGCGTGGCATTTCCAATGCAGAGAGGCCATTTTTGTGGAGTCAAGTGCCATATTGTAATGGATTAAACAAGACTTGGAATATATACTACTTTATGGTTATGATTTCTTGGTCTTTTGAGTTGAGTTTGATGCTTAGACCCCGTTTTTTACTCACTTTTTCCCGCTCGGGTTGGCCGATAACGTGGGTAACTTTTGTAGTGTGAACGCACATAGTTGCAACGCTAGTTGGAATTTCAACCCACGTCGGAACTCGGAGTTACTCGCGTAAGCTTTGAAGATGGCCGGCCACACTGCTACCAGCTGATTACAAGCGTCGTAAACAAACTACATACAACTTCAAATACGCAATATTTTCGATTGCTCATTCAAGACAATGTATTTACTAGGAAAACGCTCAAGTCCCGACGCGTTGTTGGATGAGCGTAATTGGTGCATTGAGCTGCCATGTGTTATGCGGATTATCTGTTGTTCTTAAAATCATTACTAAGTTGAAGATTTTTTAAAATTAAATTAAATTAAATTAAAAATTAACTTAAATTTTTAATTTTTTTAATAAATCGTAATTTAAAAAAAGGAAAAAATCGTAATATTGAAATTTTCATAAGAAACAATTATTTGATTGCGCACAAATTTTACACGAATATATTAATTCATAAAATTAAGGTTCTGTGAAAAAATCATTACAACAGGGTAAAGCATGTAGGTGTTATAAGTCAAAGAATTGTTTTAAAAAAGAAAAAAACGTTAAATTTGATTTTCATGAGAAATAGTTTTTCGATTGCGCTCAAATTTCACAAGAATACCTAAATTCATAAAATTAAGGTTCTGTGAAAAAATAATTACATTCAGATAAAGCATGTAGGTGTTATGATAAGTTTAAGAAAATTTTTAAAAATCGTAAAATTGCGATTTTCATGAGAAATAATTTTTCGATTGCGCTCAAAAACGTGGCAGTTTTTAGTTCAGAGATTTTGAAGGTCTCCAGAAAATTTCAGCGCAATTGGAGTATCGGTTTAGCCGGAATCGTGTTAACAGACACACAAAAATACAAACAGAAAAAAAGAAAAAAAGAAAAACATTCCGGATTTTTTTCTCCAGTGTAGTGAAATGAAATCTTTGCTTCGCTCGCTACGCTCATCCAATTAACTATAAGTAGAGCCCAGACCAATCAATACATGAATTACCCCCAATCCCTCTAGTTGTTAGCATATACCAGACATGAATGCCATTCACAGCCCTTTTCATCTACTTGCCCACTATGTATGAACAAATCAATCGGCATTGCCAATCCCAAGAACATCAGTTTGGTGTGTCTTACAAACAAGTTAATGTTTTATTTCAACCGCAAAGTAGGCCTAGTCATTTAGAGTTGGCATTTACTAATTATTTATTGTTTCTCATTTAAATTCCTCGAGTCACTATCATTGATTACATTTAAATTAAACAGCCAACTCGTTATAGTAATCCGGACTTATCCTTCATTAGTCATCACTCATAATACAAATTTATGTTTAACTCAAATTGTGCCAGAAGCTTTTCAAGTACTCCTACACCCTTTTGCCCTCCCCGTTGGCTGACTCTGACTGTCATATGCATGATTTAACATTGTTCTCTCTTACTGTCCGCCAATTGACTCAAAGTATTTTATGTACCGGTACTATTTACTGGTTATTTATGGGATAGGATCCATCAGCGTACCTTCGAGAAGTGATTGTGGCTACCAAATTTGTAGATAAGTATAAACTAGAGCTGGACCGATTTCGAGTCTTGAGACTTGGCGAGTCTTCGTAGAATCGGTAGAATCACCGATTCCGAGTCTTGAATAAAGATCAAAGGTCGATAGTCAAAATGTACGCAGATCGATAGTCAAAAGCCGCCATTTTGCAAGTTTTTTTTACCTTGGTTGGGTGAATTGACGGACTCCTTGACACATTTTGCAATGTGCAAAACGTTTTGTAGACTCCAGTTTTGAACGCATTTCATATTTTTTTCCAATGCAGGCCTATCGTCGTAGGTCTACTGGCCAGCCAGCTGTGATTTGGATCGAACGCACATCTAATTTGCGCATGACGCTGCAACTTTTAGGCTCTCTCGCCCAGCTGTTTGTTGTTCGTGCATGTGTCTCTCTTTCACTCACAGGCATGGGCGTTTCTCGCTGGGCGACGGAAGGCTGATACAAACGTGGAGCGCCGAGTGCGGCTGGTAAAAACGTATCTTACGCAGCAAAAGTATCTTTATTATTCAAGTCATTCAAAACGCAAGAATGTGTATGGTGGATATGCATAGGTATTAAAAATTAAAATAAATTAATAGTTAATAATGTTTTCAATTTTTATGTGAGCCTACTTATCATAAATTTAAAAATTAAAGTGATTATACGGTACTTGTTCATTAACGGGATCCCCTCCAATAAATGTAAAAATTCAGTAAAAACATTTCATTAGACAATCATAACTACTACATCTACTCCATCTGAGTTTCAGGAGGTCAGGAAAACACAATTATTTCAAACAAAGCCTCTAAAACATCCTTTCCGGCTACAAACTTTGCGCCAGGAGTGACACGGCCTAGGCCAACATACTCCACCTACAAAACCTTTAACGTCGCTATTTTAAATATAAAGGACTGTCAATGGAAAAGTACTTTCGTTTAAAATAGCGACGTTAAAGGTTTTGAAGGTTCATTTGGTGTCCGTGAACGTCAATGTCAGATGTAGGCCTACGCGCTCCAGTGGACTGTACTCACCTGAGTCACATTGAACGTGTGAGTCAAGTTCACTGTCACAGAGTCATATTCAGCTCCTCGCAAGTTGTAATTATTTATTGTCAACAGTAATAAGCAAAAAAACGACGATGGGGGGGACCAATTAACAGAAAATTGAGGGGGTCCCGTTAATGAACAAGTACCGATTATACTCAATATATTTACATAGGCCAAAATGAACAACTTTAGCGCAATTATTACCATTTCTTGACAACAGAGTGGAAAAGAATCGGCATCAGTAAGAATCGGTCAAGAATCGGTAAATAATTGGAATCGGCATCGGCAAAAAAGTAGAATTGGTCCAGCTCTAGTATAAACATATATATAGGCCATATGTATGCATATGTATGTGTATGGGTATATGTAGGCCTATATACAAAACAGAAAGAAAACTCTATGGACATTTCGACTAGGGCACAGTGTGCCATGTACCTGTCTAGTTGGTTAATAAAATCTGAATCTGAATCTGAATCTGAGGGTTATCGTTCGATATGAATTTAAATATCGATAATCGGGCATGTGCTATCGATTGATAAATATTGATATTTTAAGTCGATCGATGATCGAATAATAATTAGGCCTATAAGTACTTCCTTGCATACCGAAACGGACCATGGACCTTTTACGAGTGCATCCTTTTGTTCCTTCTATTTGCTCGAAACAGGTTTTATCCACGCTAGCGACGTCTTTAAATAAATAAATAAATAAATAAATAAATTGTATTTAGAGTCTACCCACTCAGTTATATAACTGATTTTCAGTGGGGGACAGTAAATCAAAGCGACCAAGCCAACCTTGTAGGCCCCGACGCAATCGACGAACACCCGCGGATCCACGCCAGAATCAACAAGGCCGATTCAGAACAACTCTGAATTTATTATGTGCTTCATTGCTAGGACGGCTCCAAAGTCACCGTTTACAAACTCCTAAGACAAGAACTGATGGACTTAAGTCCAAATCAGAAGTTAAAAAACTTCTGACTTTGACGGGAATCGAACCCTGGACCTTCTGCATTGGAAGCAGATACGCTAACAACAAGACCAACGAGCCACATATGCACATATGACAGCGTCCTCCCCCCCCCCCCCCTACAAGTGGAGGGGTGGGGACAGATGCGCTTGACAGATTTGGTTGCGATGCATTGCGCTTTGGACTTCGCCCTTGACGTCAGGGGTGGAAAATTACCGCTCGCCCGGGCGAGTAAAAATTTCATGCTGGCCCCTAAATCATCAAAAAGTAGAAAATTAAAAAAATATATAGGCCTATATATTTTTTTTTTCAAATAAGCACCGTGCAGCATATTGGTGAGTGTTTTTCATTTATCAATGCAACATTGGCTAACTACTTCCACAAGTTATTATTGATACAAATTCGCTTTAAATCGCGTTTTAGGCAATGAAACGTTATGCTTATGCAATACTAAGCAATATGTTAAGCAAATAAAGTACAGTATGGTACCGGTATAGAAAAGAAAGAAAGCTAGGCCTACCTTTAGTTGCTTGCTCGTAGGGTCTAGTATAATTTTGCCTTGTTGGTCAATCATGCAGCTGACGGCACCTATGAGGAACTTCATCGAGATGCCAGAGTTGATAAGCGCCATACAAGCTGCATTCACACAGCATGCTAGGAGCTGAAACAAAAAGGTCCATACATGGGCTAGTTAGCTAAAGCGGGCGTCACTGGCAAGTTCAAAAGTAAAAGAGAAATATATTACATGATTTTTTTTTAAAACAATGCTCATATTTAAATGTGCTAAAAAGTAAAAAATAAATTTTCGCCCTACAAATTTTTGACTTACTCGGAAAATAAAAGCGTTTGGGCACTTACGGTATTGACATAGATTACAGAATTTTGTTGTTCATGGAGGGAAAGCGCCCAATGCTTTTATTTACCAAGTAATGCAACAATTTGTTAAGCGAAAATTTATTTTTTACTTTTTAGTAGGCCCTACATTTAAATATGAGCGTTGTTTAAAAAAATATATATTTCATGTAGGCCTAATATTATTTTAGGCCCTATACTTTTTAGTCTTAACGAATGTTGTAATGAAATATGTGCTCACTGGACGTGTCCGAATTTCTGCATCTGGCTGGCCCATCCTCACTAGCTGTAACTAATTTCCCATTTGAAGCTTTGTTTGATTAATTAATTATGATGAATTAATTGATTAACTAGTGAATGTGATAAATTGATTCATGTATTGTATTGTCATCAAGAATATACATCTGTGTGAAAAATTTCAGCTCGATCGCACATTGGGAAGTGGGTGAAATATTGATTATAAAATTCCAGACAGATAGACAGACAAACACATGAAGCTAATATAAGCGTTGTAAAAAGAAATTCAAATGTTTATTGATAAAAAAGCACAAAATAAAAATGTTTGCATTCATTTTATTTTACCTTTTGATCTTTTGGGTTATGCAATTGAACAGCTAATTTGAAATACTATTTCCAATTTCAAATTTATATCAGCACCGCATTAGTACAGTTATAGGGCAAATGCGGTCAACTATTAGAGGGGGTTCTAATTTTTAGGGCGCGAATGCGGCCTTATAGGTTTGCACCAGGTTTATAGATGTATGTATGTATGTATCCGTGTACATTTGGGGCGCATCAAGACCTATGCATTTATTTGAGGCAGAAGATATTAACCAATGTCAACAAAACTTTACAGGCATAATTCCAAAAGAACACTGCATCACTCCTTAAAATTTCGTACTTTTTTAAAGGGCGTGAGTGTTCCAAAACGCAAGTTTAGTCAGCCATAAAATGTTGACATTTTACACATTGCGATAGTTTTTCATCAAAAGTCTGTTATCAATTTTGCATTATCACAACAAAACTCACATACGCATTGCCTCGATTGTTTGGGAATAGAATACTACCAAATAAATTTTCCTGCAACGTTATTAGTTGCGAATCCATGTGTTCTAGAAAATATTCAGATTACGAAATCAAAATATTTGTGTAAACGTTTTGCCAAACTTTACGATGATATTGCCAAATTATTCCAAAATGCAGGGTGGATGCGATTAATCATGTCCAAACAGTTGTGTATTGTGAAAATAACAATTAGTTTCATTCAATAGTTTATCAGGGGTGTCCAATCAAATTATGTTTTTGAGCACGTTTTGATCTTGTCGAGATTTTCTTTTTTTTACATGTAGAAGATTAAAACATACGTCAACGACCTTTTGCATGGTGGTTTTTACTATTGTAAAAAAGAAGTATGTAAATTTGCAATGAAATCTGTTTATACGAAAGGCCAAAATGTTGCTTAAAAGATAAACGTAAATGTATCATAATCTGATCGCCCCAATAGTTTATTAGGTTTCATTGTTTGCTAGCAATTTTGAGTAAGCACAATGTTACTTACACAAATTTATACCTTGATCCTTTGACTATAAATTGGCATTAAACTAATTCGCCTGATGTTTGTATTTGGGACAATACGAATTTTAATAAAATATTTGGAGTATGATTTTTGAGGTGCAATGTTTGAGCGTGACACGATCAATTTATTTATTTTAGATACAAAATAGTCACCTATATCATTTATAATTCGCAAGAAGGTTATCACTTGTGTGGTGGAATAGCCTGTAAAGTTGCAATAATATTGGTTGAAAAGTAAAGGCGTAATTTACTTGCGATAACCGTAAATTTCTTTTTACGAGTTCATTGTATAGCTTTTTCTACACACATCTGCTTCAAATGTGGAATCATGTGAAGACTTAAAACATACATCTAAAGAGGTCAACTCAGGTGCACAAAAGAACATTATGTTTTGGATTTTTATTAAACCTGGTAATTGCCTTAGGAAGAATATGATACTTTTAAACGGGTCGATTTTCGTTTTCGTGTGTAATACACTACACAATTTAAAGGGGCTATTAACTCAAAAAATTATTTTTTACCACATGATCTATACCACAATACTACACTTAAATTACAGTTAAAAAAATTATATCTTGTAACTGTGATTTAACACGAATTTTTCAATTTTTTTGATGCAGAAATTTATGAAAATTGGTGTTTTGGGAAATTTCTCTAATTGGCTTTAACCTGCTTCTTTTTTGGTCCACATAGATACTAGAGCATAGTACCAATCTAAAATGCCCCTTTATAACATCGTGTCTTGAAACTGTGCCCAAATATACCCTCAAACACGCAAAAATATGCATTCGAAATTCACACCGCGTCTTGGTAATCAGCATATTTTGACCGAACTACAAGTCCAAATTACAAAACAAAGTACAGTATAGAGAATTTACAGAAAAGGCTGTAGAGTACGTCAATAATGGCTAATATTTTTTTGGAACAAAATCCTCCAAGGTCACGAGGCATAAAGATCGTCCCCATGTTATTTCTTATGGGAGATTTTTGCCGATGGGACCTAGCTCGAAAAATGTCACGTTTGACTATTTTTTGGGAGGTCATGGTGGCCCCAATAATTTTTCTGTTAATTGCTAAATTCATTATTAGTTAGCCTCAATGAAATATATTTTTTTTGAGTTTAGCGGTTAAATACCCCTTTAACGAGAACCTTGAAAGTTTAAGCGAACACAAACATCGTTTACAGTTATTTTTGTACACACTGGTTAACTGTAAAATATATAATTGCAAGTTTAATTCAGGGGTGACCAGGGGCGGCTCGTGCATATGCGCACATACGCACGCGCACCCCCAAATATTTGCGACAAAATAAATAAATTTCAAATCCAATTTCAATTTCCAATTCCAATTCCAATTTTTCAATTTCAATTTTCAATTAATATTTTTTCATGGCTGGGCCAGAACATGCATATTCGGCAGTAGTAATTCTGCAGTCCGCTTTTCACCGACCGTCGCTAGCAATCCATTCATACTCGGAACTCGGCTCGAATCTCAACACTTTCCTTGTGCGGAGACATTCTTACCATACTCCCATAAGAGCCATGCTTTAGTTTTGAAAACTACCTGGTTTTTTCAACGTGGTTTTTACAGCAAATGTTCTCACGAGCGTAGAGGCCTCCGCCTGCGGCAGGCCGGCCGGCCAGCCATCGAAGGGAGGGGGTGGGGTGGAGGTCTGTCAGTCGCCAGCTTACATTCACAACGGTAACCTGTGTTTTCTTGTAATGTCGTGTGTTGTGTGTTGTCGTGTGTTGTGTTCATCAGTGCCGTGTAGGTGTATGGATTTTGTTTTAAAACAATGAACATTGAGTGGTGAGCAGGGCGCGGGTCGACGGAGTGGAGATGGGAGAGAAAATCTTTGGTAGGGTTACCATAATTCTGAAAGTAAAATCCGGGACACATGTACTTTCGTTGTGTATGGACTTGCGTGGGCTACCCGGGGTCTGGGGCAAAGCCCCAGCCGCCGGAGGCGAAATTTTTTTGGGCCTTTTTTTCCCCCAAGATCGCCTGTAGTGAGATCTGAGAGTGTCGGGACAGGGAAGTACTTGGGTATTAAAAATAGAAGAAATAAGTATTTGGTTTGGTTACATATTAATTTAAAGCAATTTATTAATAAAGAAGAATGAATGAATGATTAATATTTAATATATAATTGAGATAAGATTGACCAAGTTTGAAAATGTCTGAACGTCCACCATGCTCTATCCCGAACACACCACGGCACACAGAACAATCAACTTTTCCTTCGATTTGCGTATTTCTAGACAAGAACGGATATTCGTCTTTCAGTTTGTCTGAAAAACGACACTCGCGTTTGGCCATTGTATTTTGCCACACACGCACACCACTGGCACAGTCTGTAAGCTAAGCAATGTCACAAGTCACAACGCGAACTCAACACTCACTGATTACACAACGGTGACTGCAGACTGTGCAGTGAATCATTGACAACGACTGGACTAGCCTACTAGTGGGTTGACACTGTACGTACTGTCGCCGCCCGCTGCCCTGGCCTTGAGCTCGACTCAATGACAACATTATTGGTTACATTGCGCATCCCCGCGTCCTGGCCCAGCCGCCGTCGGTGCCGCGAAATATTTGAAAGCAGAAATTTGCTACGACAATTTGGAATTGGATTTTCGATTTCCGGGACAATTTGGCGTCCCGAAAATGTTTTTCGGGACACCGGGACAGCAACAAGAAAAACGGGACTGTCCCGGAAAATCCGGGACGTATGGTAACCCTAATCTTTGGGTATGAAATTTTACAATTTTACATAGTATTATTTTACTTTAAAAACTTTTGTATCGGTAGAGGGAATTTTATCTGTGACCACCTGAATATTGTAGTATATTACTATAAAACAGCATGTCGGTAAACATAAAAGGAATTTGGCGAAGTCTAAAGCCGGCAGAACACACGGACAGGGGATCGAACTCGCGTCTCATAAGGAGTTTTCATTGTAACAATTGCGTTCTGGTTTACCATTTTTAGGGCAAGATACTCCCTGAAATCACGTTTCAGGCCATCAAACATAATGCAGGTCCCAAAAAAATTTGCGCCTTCGGCGAAAGTGCCTCCGGCGGCTGGGGCTTTGCCCCAGACCCCAGCTATTCCGCGCCACCTCGTTACGCGGAATAATATTTGCATCTGTGCACCTCAACAATCCGGGCCCACGAGCCGCCCCTGGGGGTGACCAAACAGTAGGTGTCAATTCAAGCAAGGCTTATATTACTTATGTTATAATCATGTTCTTATTACCTACGTCTTGTACGGTAGTTATGAACTACACAAGAGCATTGTGCCAAGTTGCAATTTAAATTAATGTGCGTCTTGAATGGTGGTAATGAATGGACTACACTGCAAATTGGTTGATCTTTAAGTGAGGAATATGTGGTGCTTCCCTCGCACATCAGTTATCGGCACACAGCTGGAGCTCGCGCGAGGCACTGCCAGTATCTTGTCTTGCGTAATCACTAATCACTACTCCAGCAACTGGCCATGTGTTTAGTGTCGGTTCGCTCATAAATTTTACTATATTCGTCTATATTGGGCATACCGCTCAACCCAAAAATAAATTTAAAAAATGTTTTGTCAATGTCAGATGATCATAAATGATAAAACCATGTATGTTGTTTTTATCTACTATTATTTAGGAAAATTTTCATTGTGCCGATAGATTCACATTAATGCCTTGCCTGTGTCCCTATAGGACGTTGTGCGAGGTTCACCCTTGGAATTGAATAAATTATGACTGATAAGGTATTGGCCCAAAACTTTCATTTAAAGTTGACATTAATTTGGCAAAATTGTGAAGGCATGATTTGTTATTCTATTTTTTCGTGCGCTAATATACTCAGGGCAAACTCAGGGCATTGTCATTTTCACTAAAGATGGCTACCAGTTTCCCTATCGATGGTTTATTGTTGGTTTATGGTTTAATGGCTTCATTGTTGTATTGAATTGTTAACCTAAAGTTTAAGTTTTAATTTTTAAGGTTTAAGTTTTTTTAAGTTTTTTATAGGATGCAGGATGTTGGTGAGGAGACTACAAGTCAGACGGGGAATGATGATGATGTTATCATCCTAGGTGTCTCGATGGTGTTTAATCTAAATAAGATAGCCAGTAGAAGAGGGGAGAAATGGAAGGTGGATTGTAGGCCAGGATTAAGAATGGAGCAATTGACGAAGATTTTACGTAGGCAGTCACCTCTTGCGAGGCCTACAGAAAATAAAGCATGTCGAAGTGTGGTATGCCATGTGGGAACAAATAATGTTAAGGGTTGGAGGCTGAATGGAAATGTGGTATGTGATACATTAGATTTAATCAATGAGCTGAACAAAACTTACCCTCAGTCTCAAATTGCCGTAGTTGGAGTCGTGCGAAGATTAGACGTAGATATAAAACTGATAAATGAAATCAACCAAGAGATTGAATGGGTGGTTGAGGAGTTAGGGGGGACTTTCCTTGATCCCAATTGTTGGATGCTAAGGGACTGCATAGGGAGGGATGGTTTGCACCCAAGTTTTAGGGATGTGAAGTTATGACGGACATGTACCAAGGCTTAATAAAAAGAATGAAAAGAGGTAGTGGAGAAGGACGTGTCCTCGGAAAACTAAGATTTTTGAGTGGGGTAAAATGGCCAATATCACAGCCAATAGAAGAAAGTGGGAAAAATAATAATAATAATAATGAAACTATCATGTATCTAAATATGCAGAGTCGACATAAAAATATTGAGCAACTTAGAGCAATTATGTATGAAAGACTGCCATTAATGGTCGGTGTTGCCGAGACTCACCTTACAGAGGAAATTGATGATTGGGAGATAGATATTTGTGGCTATCAGCTAGTAAGGACAGACTCCAGCAGTAGGCACACTGGAGGAGTAGCCATGTATATACGAGAAGGTGTACAATATAAAGTAACACATACTGAGATAATTGATAAAAAATGGTGGACGTTAAGTATAAAGTTGGTAGGTAGTGTATTTCAAAATTATAATGTTACATATGTATCGCCTAAAATGAAAAAGGCAGATGTCATTTATAAGTTAAGGGAGCTAATTGAAATCATGGAAGGTGTAAATACAGGAAATAAGACTCTAATAAGTGGAGATTTCAATATAGATCTAAGCAAAAACTCGGGTTACTCAAAACAAGTAAACAAGGTATTGGAGGAAATGAATATGGTTCAATTAGTGAAAGATTTCTCTAGAGTAGCTCATTTGACGTTTCAAAATTCTCAGCTAGTTAAAATAACAAGAACCATAATTGATTACATAATATGTAGTTACATTGATAAAAACATATTGAAGGTACTATTGTTAGATGATACGATCTAAGACCATAAAATCATCACGATAGAATTAAATGCGGGAAAACAAATGATAGCAGAAACAAGAAAAAGAGCAAAAACAGAGGAAATAACATACAGGGACTACAAAGATCTATTTAAAAAAAAGAAACCAGAGAGCGTTTTTTGGAAGATTTGGTAAACAAAAACTGGAATGAAAATAATAATATGGAGGGTATGCTAGATGAAATACTTGAGAATATTAGTAGTTCTGTAGAGAAGCACACTGTAAAGAAAACAGTCAGAATAAAAGATATACATTCTGATAAAAGATGGTTTGATGCAGAAATAAAGAAATTACAACTAGAAAGAAAACTACTATTACAGAATAGCCAGACAAAGTAATGATGCAGTGGACTGGAAAAACTTTAAAGAAAAAAGAAATAAGGTAATAAGTATAATTAGGGTAAAAAAAGGTAATTATTATGCAAAGAAATTGGAAGAAAAGAAGAGTAACCCTAAAGAAGTGTGGAAGATACTTAAAAATTTTATAAAGGTAAACCTAGTCACAATGAAAAAGAAATATACTTTGGAAATAAAAAAGTAACAGGTGAAATGAATATAGCAGAAAAGTTCAATAATTACTTTGTCGAAAGTATAGAAGAGCTAGTAAATCAAATAATGAGTGACAATAGTGATAAAACTGAGGTGCTTAAAAATGTAAAAACAAATAATAACGAGCCAGCCAAGTTTAAAAATGTAAGTGTGAAACAAGTCAAAGAAATGGTTTTGGATTTAAAAGAGACCTGGTGAGGATGGGATCTCTGATAAAATACTAAAATTAGTTGTAGGTAACATGGAATTGCTACTTATCTTAACAAATTTTATAAACATGTCACTAGAGACAGGACAGGTAGCTGATAAACTTAAAACATCAATCATTATACCAATACCGAAAGTGCCCAAAACAATAGACAGTAAAAATTATAGACCAATAAATACCTTGCATGTAATAAACAAGTTGACGGAGAAGATTGTTAAGCAACAAATTGTAGATTTTATTGAAGACAATGGTATATTGATTGAGGAACAATCTGGATTCCGGAGTAAGTACGGGTGTGAACATGCAATACAATTTGTGATAGAGGATCTAAAGGGTAAAATACTCAATCGAGATATAAATATTGCAATTTCTTAGATCTAACGCGCGCTTTTGAAACAATAGATAGAAGTATTCTAGTTGATAAGTTAAAAAAATACGGATTTTCGGATGTAGTCTTAAAATGGATTGTCTCGTATTTAGAAAATAGGTTTCAAAAAGTAAAGTACAATAAAGCATATTCTAAATCAAACGGAAATAGCATTGGGGTACCACAAGGCTCATTTTGGGCCCACTTTTTTTCATTGTATATATTAATGACATTAAACATATCTTTAAATATTGTAAAATATATCTTTATGCGGATGATATCCTAATTGATGCAGTGGACAAAATCTAGAAATGGTCTTATTGCAAATAGAAGAAGATTTACGCAGATTAGAACTATGGCTTAGGTACAACAAGATGATACCCTATGTAAAAAAGACTAAGGTGATGATAATATGCAACCACCAAGTGAGGAGACAAAATCCAAATTTAAGTAAAATTGTCTTAAAAAATTGGAGGAGAGAAGTTGGAGATTGTAAATGATCTTAAATATTTAGGCATAATAATCAATGAAAATCTAACTTTTGAGAAGCATGGCCAACAAATCATAAAGAAATTAGCTAGGAAAGTGGGACTATTCCAAAGAATGTGTGGGTGTTTACCACTAGGAAAACGCTTAGGTCCCGCCGCGTTGTTGGATGAGCGTAATTGGTGCATTGAGCTGCCAGGTGTTATGTGGATTTTCTGTTGTTCTGTGAAAAATTAGTACTAAGTTGAAGATTTTTTTAAAATTAAATAAAATTAAATAAAAAATAAACTTTAATTTTTAATTTTTTTAATTAATCGTATAAATTTTTAAAAATTGAAAAAACGAAAAATTGCGATTTTTATAAGAAATAAATATTTGATTGCGCTCAAATTTCACACGAGTATATATAAATACATAAAATTAAGGATCTGTGAAAAAAGTATAACAATAAAATAAAGCATGTAGGTGTTATAAGTAAAATAAATTTTCAAAAAATCGAAAAAAATCGTAAAATTGCAATTTTCATGAGAAATAATTTTTTGATTGCGCTCAAAAACGTGGCAGTTCTAAGTTCAGAGATTTCGAAGGCCTCCATAAAATTTCATCGCAATCGGAGTATCGGTTTAGCCGGAATCGTGCTGACAAACACACAAAAATACAGAAAAAAAAAAGAAAGAAAGAAGGAAAGAAAAAAAAAAAAACATTCCGGATTTTTTTCTCCAGTGTAGTGAAATGGAATCTTCGCTTCGCTCGCTACGCTCGCTACGCTCATCCAAATAAGGAGTAAAATTAGCATATGCCAAGCAATAATAACTCCGCATTTCGATTATTGCAGTTCAATTCTATTTTTACTAAATAAAAATGAAATTAAAAGAATGCAAAAATTACAAAATAAAGTAATGCGAAGTATACGCGTTTCCAAGCAAAGGGGTTGCTACCTGGTGGCAAAAAATGCAACTGTCCGATCAGTGATAGTCGGAGGAGCGCGCTATGTGCTTACCTGAAGAACACATGTCATTCCGTGTTTGTCTCTTATGAATATGTACAATCACAGGTACATTGTCGTTGCTCTCCCAAAATGTTGTGAATTGATGATAATCAAAAGCATGGGGGTGCACCAAAATGATAAAATCGCTCTCCAATATGCGGGATTCGAGACCATGTCCACCAGAATAATATTACTATATTCAGACCTGCGCCCCATGCACCCATGAGACACCGAGGATGGCATTTGTATCCATATTACAATTCTCTAATTGTAATATCATAATAAATCATTGGTATTTATAGGCTATATACTAAATATAGGCTAACAGGGTACGATAAATACTAAATCAAATTCAAACCGTCAAGAATGTTCACAACTCACAGTAAACACACACATACAGTTACATCGCTCGTTTCTTATGGCACTTTTAATTGAGATATACTTCTTTAGTTTTATTATTATAATTTAATATAAATAAAGTCATAACAATAATAACAAAACAATATCAAAAATAATAATTGTATTAGGGCTTATGCACAAGTCCCAACTCCTTTTCTACCTTATAAAATTTATGTAGGCCTACATATACCGTTTACCGTCATTGTTCATTTATTAGGCCTACATAATATTATACAATATAATATCATAATAAATACGATTTATATTATTACAATAGAATAAGTATAATGATATGACCTACAAGATTTTAAAGCTGTCTGCAGAATGACGCGTCATGCCATTATTGACATACAAAACAATAATAAAAATAGGTCATCAGCTATTCAATAGGCCTACTTTTAATAAAATGTATATTTAAAAAACAGTAGACCTAAGTGTATAGTAGATAAATATAAATAGGCCTACTCCGATTGCGTTTACATTGTAAAACGATGTAGAAAACGTGCAAAACAAGTGTAGGGCTATAATATGCTAGAAGCTCTTTGGATTTTTAGATATAAAGTAAATTATTGAAATTATTAGTATTGGTGGGCAACATTTTCTTGGCAAAATATCATCGATCTTCATCATTCAACATTATTTGATACATTTGTTTCTGTATTTAATAGTTTAACAGTGTGGTTTGTTCTTTTTGAGCTAATATCATCAAATAATCTCAATTATTTGTTGTAATTTAAAATGCCATTAAATTCCCGTTTTTAATAAAGCCGATCCCCAAACCTTACGAATTTTACTAATAAAATACGCGGACGATATGACATAATCAACAATGTTTTCGCAAATGATCAGAAATGTAACAAAAATCGAGTTGAACCTAACTGAATATACAGCGCCCGCCGTAAGCAGCTCGCCTCTATCACTGATCGGTCCGACATGTTGCGTTTTAGTGCTGCCATCTATCTTTGCTTGGAAACGCGTATACTGTGGGTGTCAAGACGAACGTCTATTAAAAAGATGTGTGAAGCACTAGGATGGCTAAATGTTAGACAAAGAATTATTTTAAACACCCTAACATTTCTGTTTAAAATTTCAAAAGGGATTGGCCCAGACTACTTGTGTAAAAAGTTAAGAATTGAAAAAGAGATTGTTACAATACAAGAAATGGGAAAAAACTGATAATCCAAAGAAACAACACTAAATTTGGAATAACTCAATTTTTGCTAAAGGTATGAGAATATTTAATAGGTTACCATTAGAAGTTAGAAATATGCAGGATGTAAATAGAATTTGAACCACATGGGGGGAGTAAAAGAGTTGGCGCCCAAGAGATAGATGAGGGCCAAAATAAATGGAACTTTGAAAAGAGGAAAATCATGGGAAAAATTAAGAAGAAAGACTCTGGGGGGATAAAGAAAGGGAGAGAACGGGAAAAAAGGGCCTGTCATAGAAGACATCGAAGTAGATAGGAGGTTTTTAGCCTGGCTAGCAAACACTGAAAGCCCCACGCCCGAAAAATTGGTGTCCGTCACCCCCGACCACTTATTTTGGGAAACCGGGTTTGATTATTATTATAATAAAAGTTCGAGGTGGACGCTGGTAGCTTGCTACTTTTTTGGGACTTTTCAGTACTGCCATCATAACAAACCAGGCTTGTTGCCTAAAACATGGGGTTTATTTGCTACAAAAGGGTAGATTAAAATCTTAATTTGGGGGTTTTGACTATTTTTTAATGTCGATGAAATACATATATATAGAAAATTTATTTTTTTTTTGCATTTCTTCCCCATTTTTACTTTTTTGCAAAAATTTATACTCGACAGACCGGGGTAAGTTATTTTTGAAAGAAATGAATTACATTACTCTTACTTCACCCAAAAAATGTAACAAAATTACTATTTAGTTACTTTTCCAAGAAAGAAATGAAATTACGTTCTTTTTATGAAAAAAAGTAGTAAAATTACTTTAAAAATTATTTTTTAATTTAAAATGTACCGACGGGGGACGAGAAAGACCAAGTGCTTTGTCTCCCGATGGGGGGTCTCAGACGGGGCCCCCCTATTCAGTAACTTCACGGTTCAACTCTGTCACGGGCCGGTTTTCCGTCGAGGTCAAAAAGTATGATTTACATGGCAGGGGACGGTCAAATTTGAAAAAATGATTCCAGGCAGTTTCAAATATTCGAAATGCATGAGTGTGTTTTTTTCAGGGGGAGAATTGGGATTTAAATGGTAAAAAAATTTTATGAAAAGGAACGCCGGGCTCTCAGGGGTAGGCCTTACTAGAGTGGGTTTTTCTTTGACATACTTTTGTTATTCTTTTTGGAAAGTTAAAAATTTGGGTTTGGGTTTTTACGTGTAGGCCAAGGATTATCATCCACCATTTTATACAAATATAAACCCAGTCGGACTCGGTTGTCCGGGTTATATCGAAAAAGATATCGCCTCATGGGGCGTCACTTAAAACCGAGTCATACGGTAGAAAACGCCTGGGGCCAACTCCGTCAGAGTTTTAGAAACGCATCCAGGGTGTTATCCCCCCCACACTTCAAAACCGCGGGGCCCATCACAGAGTTATTGTAGATACGACGTATAGATGTATATAAATTATTTATTACGCGGGTGAAATCTATCGCGAAATGTTGTAATAACTACAAAATGTAACAATTCGACTACGATTTTTTTTGACCAGACTTGAAAGTTTTTATGTCAAGTAATAAATACTCGTCAACGGGGCTCGTCATAGGGGGGAAGTACCAAAATAACAGGCTAGGTCTGAAAAAAAAGTCGGGACTGAAATCTCTCGTCAAAACCCCAAAATTCGGAAATTTGCATGCACATGCACTGTTCAAAGGGGCGATCCTAGAAAGGGGCAGAGCATGGCCCAGGCTGATTTTTATACACAAAAAGGCCCCGGGCCCCGGCAAAAGTAACGCGTTATAACACAAATTACAACGATAAAAGTAGTGAAATTACTCTTCCGTTACTTTGAGAAAATTGTAATTAAATTACTGGCTCGTTACTGAAAAAAGTAATTTCGTTACAGTAACGCGGTACTTCCGTTACGTTACTACCCAGGTCTGTACATCGATTATTGTATAATATTTAGTTTTATGATTGTGCCTAGCATGATATACTACTGGAGTCAAAATACAACACGCGCATTTAGAACAGAACAATATTATTATTTTCTTTGTATAAAATACATAAATTGATGAAGTTGTGTTGAATACCGTTTTAAATAATACTAGATGATGATAATATAGATAAAAGTATTATTTTAAGGTGTTTTAAGTTTATTTAATGTTTAGAAATTGTTGTTTTGATAGGGTGGTTCACTTCATCGATCGACTTTAATGCCTTGCCTGTGTCCCTATAGGACGTTGTGCGAGGTTCACCCTTGGAATTGAATAAATTATGACTGATAAGGTATTGGCCCAAAACTTTCATTTAAAGTTGACATTAATTTGGCAAAATTGTGAAGGCACAATTTGTTATTCTATTTTTTCGTGTGCTAATATACTCAGGGCAAACTCAGGGCATTGTCATTTTCACTAAAGATGGCTACCGGTTTCCCTATCGATGGTTTATTGTTGGTTTATGGTTTATTGGCTTCATTGTTGTATTGAATCGTTAACCTAAAGTAATTTACTACAAAATATATTTTATAACTTTTATTCACATATTAAGCCTGGTAATTTAGCAATCACAATACAAGTAAGCAAATATTGTTGTTGCTTTCACAATGTCTTACTAAAGACAAAAAAATATATACAAATTATTATTTTCACAAACTTTTTTTTAAGTACTGAAAAGCTAATGTTTAAAGCTAGTAAAATTTCAAATTTTATTCTAATATAATATAATAAGTATGCCTTTGTAATTGATCGCGCCCTACAGTAAACGGCAGGAGGCCATTTACAGAGAAAAATCACAACCCAATGATGCATGTACGTATTGTAAATTTGTAATAATAGGTAATAAATTAACTTATGTTTTATTTGGATAATTGTATCAGCTAGCATCCCATTTTTTTTTAAATAAAGTGTTCCTGCAAAAGTTGTTTAACGCACTGATATTTTAAGGGTGTTCAGTTTTTTGTTTCACTCGCATTTTGAACAAATTAATTTGAGAAAAATAAAGTTTCATTACATTTACATTTACATTTATTTATAAACTTACAGTTATACAAATTTTTGTATGGTGGCAAGGTACAATATTAACATTTAAACATTACTCTGCTTTCTTTGGTAACAACAAGCGTCAGTAAGTCTTTTGTCACATTGGAACATGCGGTGGAAATGACTGGCGCGGGAAGGCACAGGCGACCTCTTGTTACATTAAACTTTCCACTTTTCAATTGTTTAACACTGTTCTACAATACGAGAGTTTCAGGAAGGCTTTGGCGGCTCAGTATCTACTAACTTTTTATTTATTTATTATTTGTCTCTGTAATTTGTACACATTATACAAAAATTACAGAATGAAACAGGAAAGCAGGCCTATTGTGGCCCATCCACCGCAGTGATCCTGTTCCATTCTTAACATTAATAAACTAATAAAATAACATTTAACCCTCCGTCACTCGCGTGGGGTTCTACAAACCCCAGGGTCTACATTCGACTCTGTTTCTCTGCATCAGACTGTTTTACCGACTCTAGATTCTCAGTACCTTCAAGTCACTCTATCTGCTAGCGAAATTTGTAACCCTCTAATCATTAGGGCTTTTGGTGTCGTTATATTGCCGGTCTAAACTTGGCTGGGGTTTCTGAAACCCCACGCGAGTGATCACGTTACAGTAACAGCATAGGGAAACTCAATGCTATTTTGGCTTAAATTTTGAAATTATGGAATTTTGGAAAAATTCTTCTTGAAATTTACTAACTGGTTCATCTTTATTACTAAAAAGTGAAACAAAACTTAAAATTGCATTATTTCGACACCTTTTTTGAATATTTTGAAAATGTCCATTTTTTAAATCTGAAAAATACAACAAAATAATATTTCATACAAAAAGGTTCATTGGCATTTTATTTCCCTGTCCTCCCAGTAAAAACCACCTACATAGTAGTTCTACAAATCATATGAGCACAGACAGAAATATCCAAAACATACTTCTGCACTAATTACAGCCCAAAATAATTTGGGGTTTGACAAACCCCACGCGAGGGATGGTGTTAAGAAATTCCGCGCGAGTGACGGAGGGTTAAAAAAAAAACTTTAGGCGACTGGTGGGCAACAAATGCAATTTTAACACGGCTACAATAGGCGGATAGAAAGAAATCACTCATTTTTTAGGGCGCGACTGTGGCCTTATAGGTTTGCCCAAATATATTTAACTGTATGTATGTGGTATCGTGGACATTTGCCGGCTCGTCGGACCTCCACATTTTTAGGTACGACAATTTTAACCAATCGTAACAAAACTTTACAGGCTACTTCAAAGTACATCTGCACAATTTGTAACCCATCACTTTGGTGAGGGCGTAAGTTGTACTTAAATCAATTAGTCGGCGTAAATTCGACATTGTAACATCGTGATAGTTTACATCGAAATCTGCATCAATTTTGGTTAAATTCGAAATAATAATTTTGCCTCGATTGTTATGTGAAATATAGAATGGTATCAAATTAAATTTTCCTGAAAGTAAGAAATTAAACACATGTATCAGAAATTTCTAAATTCAAAATATATTTGTTAATTTTGCAAAACTTTACGATGATATTTCAAATTAAAGGTTCATGCAGGGTAGATGCATTAATAAGAGTGCAAACACGGTGACAATGGAATTTAGCGAATATTTGTAAAGTTGCAAAATCCCTAAATTCAGTTCTGCACATAATCTCATGAATTGATGATTGAATGGGTTCAAATCCCAACAGCAAATTTCCGAAATTCGTAGTTGATGACGGCGAATTATGCGAAATTAGGCAAGAATGGCCTGAAATGCAAATTAGGGCTCTAGGCGGAATTTAAAAAAATTAAAAAATTTAAAGTTTTGGTGGGGTGCCGAGGTTTGCGAAGTCGAAATTAAATTAATTACTGGCTGGTACGATTATGGCGAGGTGCGGGCTACAACGCGATTTAGATCGTAATATCGTTTGAACGAGAGTAAGCTCAAAATACTTTCTATCATATCAAAAGATATACATTAAAAACATATTTAAGTAGGGCCTAATTTTGTGGAGGTGGCGGTATACGAATTAATCTGGTAAAAACTTGGGAAATTTTGAAAACTGATGACGTTTTTAATGAGGTTAATTACAATTGTTCGAACTTCAACTCAATGAGCTTGTTTCTTTAATCATTAAATAATCAATATCCTGAAACTTTATCTTTTATTATTATTTTTTTAAAGTTGTACATGAGAAAATTGTGTTATTTGGTAAATTGCGACAAATCGCGAATTTTTATTTTTAAGGCGCGAATTTTCAAACTTTAAAAAACCATTTTTGCACATCTCTAGCGATTAATCATGTCCAAACAGTTGTGTATAGTGCCAAAAAACAATTAGTTTCATTCAATAGTTTATCAGGGGTGTCCAATCAAATTATGTTTTGGAGCACGTTTTAATCTTGTAAAGATTTTCTTTTTTTTACAACGCTTATATTAGCTTCATGTGTTTGTCTGTCTGTCTGTCTAACTTTCTGTCTGTCTGTCTGTCTGGACGGAATCTTATAATCGATAGTTCACCTACTTCTCAATGTCCAATCAAGCTGAAATTTTTCACGCATACTTATTTATACTTGATGACAATAAATGAATCAATTAACAGATTCACTAATTAATCAATTAATTCATCTTAATTAATAATTAAAGTTTTATATGGGAATCAATATTTCACCCACTTCCCAATGTCCGATCGAGCTGAAATTTAACACACAGACGTATATTCTTGATAACAATAGATGAATCAATTAACAGATTCACTAGGCCTAATTAATAAACGTTTTATATGGGAATTGATCTTTCACCCACTTCCCAAAGTCCGATCGAGCTGAAATTTTTGCTGTGGTGATGAGTAGGGATGCACATCGATACTTTTTTCATTATCGATTATCAATAGGGTTATGTCATTATCGATAATACCGACATCACCAACAAAGCCTATTCCGACCTATAGGCCCAAGCAAAACCTCAAGGTGTGGCAAGTCAAAACAATACAATTGCGTTCCTTTGCTGCCTCGCTGTCTTCGATGTCATGTGTTTTGTTCCTTAGCTATTTTAACTGATAGCCCATTTCCAAAGCATAATCGAGTGTGACCCATCAGTCAGCCATGCATGGCACACAGTGATTATCTCTGTCTTTAGAGTTTGGTGTGCCGCATTGATCACATTACTTAGAACATTTCGATAATTGATAGGAATTTGGTTATGCATTTATCGAAAATTATATCAATTATTGATACGATGAAAAGTGTGTTTCGTGTGCATCCCTTAGCTAATAATGAAAAAGTAGTTTAGAAGTAGTGAGAAAGTAATTGGAAGTTACATGGATATTGCTTTAGATGCTTTGATTTGATTGAGAGTATGCGAAACGAATCGAAAGATTTCCATTTCAACTACAACTGGAGAACAAAAAATCCGGAAAAATGTGTTTTGTTTTTTTTTTTTCTTTCTTTGTTTCTTTTCTTTTTTTTTGTGTGTCTGTGAACACGATTTCGGCTAAAACGATACTCCGATTTCGATGAAATTTTATGGAGACCTTTGAAATCTCTGAACTTTTGAACTGCACCGTACGAAAAATCGATCAAAAAATTATTTCTCTTGAAAATCACAATTTTACGATTTTTTTTGTTTTTCTTTTTTGTTTTTGTTTGTATTTTTGTGTGTTTGTTAACACGATTCCGGCTAAACCGATACTCCAATTGCGATGAAATTTTCAGGAGACCTTTGAAATCTCTGAACTTAGAACTGCCACTTTTTTTAGCGCAATCGAAAAATTATTTCTAATGAAAATCGCAATTTTCCGATTTTTTTTGGTTTTTCTTGTTTTTTCTGTTTGTGTTTTTGTGTGTTTGTTAACACGATTCCGGCTGAACCGATACTCCAATTGCGATGAAATTTTTTGGAGACCTTCGAAATCTCTGGACTTAGAGTTTTTGGGTACAATCGACGAAATATTTCTCATGAATATCGTACTTTTACGATTTTTTTTTTGATTTTTAGTGCGATATTTTTGTGACATTAGGGCCGATTCTGACCAGACGGGTGGGGCTACAACGTTCATATTTTACATGGACATTAAGGTAATGGTGATGTATTGCTTTCTGAAAGAGAATTTTGAAAACGTTTGCTAGAATCCATGGAATAAAGGTTTTAATATGTTTTTTTTAGGTTTATAATAACAATTAACAGGTAACAATAGAAACTTGACAATAATCACCTACAACGCATTCACAAAGCAATTGCAAAGGAAAAGTGGTCCCACGCAAACTAAAAACTTACAAAAACGCTCATCCATCAATGCGGCGGGACTTTAGCGTTTTCCTAGTAAATTTGTATACTATGTAGGCCTCCCTATGGTAAACAATAAGTTTTAGATTGAATTAGTTCTAGTGTAAAAAATGCCTATCGGCTACTTAGATTGGAGAAGGGTTGACAGGTTGGGAAAGCAAAGAGAACATAAATCCCAGCCTGAAGGGCTGGGGGCGACAAAACTTTTCACCTGCTGATGACAACTGCAGCTAATTTAAAGTTGTTACCTTAATCCACGATGCGTTTCGTCCTTCTGGGACTCATCAGGCAGATGGTGGCCACTAAAAATCAGCTAACTACATGCAAACAAAACTCACAACACATAACCAAACCTGTGGTAGGGCCACGCAAGAAGCAAATTCTGCATGCATGTTGTCATCATCAGCAAGGTTACTTCAAACACCATTCATACTGAGCCACACCGTCAGCACAACCAGTAAGGGGGCTTCCCTCCCAACTCTAGTGCTCGGGACACAAAACATCCATGACTCACCCTGGATTCGAACCAGGATCCTTAGCAACAAGAGAAAAGCTGCCCCTTCTGTAGCTTGGCCAGGGTGCCTCTTCATTCATACTTTAAAAAAGGGGTTAGAGATAGGAAAGGTGGAAAGTCACACAACAGCACAACCAGTGAGGGGGCTTCCCTCCTAGACTCTGGTGCTTGGGCGACAAAACAACCATGTCTAAAGCGGCTGTCACACGATTGAGAAAATCGCGCGAGTTGGCTCGCGCGAGTTTATTACCATCCTTGTCACACGACAGACAATGAAGGTAACAATAACGCCACCTATTGGTGTTCACTGGTCACGTGTTACGGTAGTGGGTTCTGATTGGCTCTCGCTACCTCAACTCGCTAGGAAGTTGAACAAGCTGGACATTTTTCGTGGCGCGCGCTCGCTGGCTCACCGTCTGACGGGGAGGCGGTGAGTTCCATGTAAATAAGTGTAGGCCTACTCCCAGAGAGTTACTCGCGCGAGCCAACTCGCGCGATTTTCTCAATCGTCTGACAGGCGCTTTAACCTGGATTTGAACCAAGACCCGTGGCAACGAGAGAGGCTGCCCTACTAATAGTGACTGGGATCAGAAAACGAAAGGAAAAGACACTACAAGTTGCAAGCTCTTGGCTATGGCACAGGCACATGTGCTATACTAGCTCTTGGCTGCAGGTGAAGAGGTTGAAGGAAAAGAAGAGAAGGGTCTAACAGGTTCATCACCTGCTAGGGCCCCCCAGCAGGACAAAGAGTTAACCTTGTAAGGAACAAGGAAACACGGACCCACCAGAGGGTGTAGTAGGCTCGCCCATCTCAACCCCAAAGGTGAAGACAGATAGAAAGTGAAAGTGATAGGGTGTCAATCGACTGATTGGTTCTAGTGTGAAAAATGTATGCAGAATTTGCTTCTTGCGTGGCCCTACCACAGGTTTGGTTATGTGTTGTGAGTTTTGTTTGCATGTAGTTAGCTGATTTTTAGTGGCCACCATCTGCCTGATGAGTCACAGAAGGACGAAACGCGTCGTGGATTAAGGTAACAACTTTTAAATTAGCTGCAGTTGTCATCAGCAGGTGAAAAGTTTTGTTGCCCCCAGCCCTTCAGGCTGGGATTTATGTTCTCTTTGCTTTCCCAACCTGTCAACCCTTCTCCAATTTTAGATTGAATTAAGTTACTAAGCTACATACCCCTCCAGAATCCTGCATTTCTTGAAGAATAATGTTAACTGCTGTGCGTGGATGCAGAGTAGAAAGTATAGCTATTTCACACGTGTTGGTGAGCTCAAACGCTCGCTGGCGATCAGACACACCTGCAACAGAATATAACATATGAAAAATTTGAAAAACAAAACATGCACATCACAAATTTAATCTAATTGATTAATTTAGGCTTAGGCCGACCAAGAATTTTTAAATCAATTGATATAAAATTAAAATGTTATTAGTAGGCCTAGTAGAAGATTATTAAACGGCTATCTCTTCAAATAGGGAAGTATAGGCCTAGCCTATTGCATTTGTCACCAAACAGGCTAAAACTTTCAGAATATATGTTCTCAACACTATGACACATTTTGTGTATAAAATTGGCTCAAAGTAGCGAGTTCACCAGAAGGCAAATGGTCAAAAGTAAAAAAAAAAAACAGGTCATACTTGTGAAAAAGTCGTAAAACACCCTAAATAAAGGCCTTATCCTACATCAATAGTAATTAAATGAGCACATTTTTTACATGGCGCATCTGCTACAAAAATAATTGGATGAGCAAAGCAAAGACTTCAATTTCACTGACCCCTCAAAAAATTTAGCTCCAATGTTATGTTTTTTTTTGTATTTTTGTCTGTTCGCTCTCTACCAGGCAAACGGCATATCCGATCTTGATGAAAATTGGAGGGGACCTTCGAAATCTTTGAACTTAAACCTGTAACGTTGTTGGGTACAATCGAAGAAATATTTCTCATGAATATCGTACTTTCACAACTTATTTTTATTTTTAGTGCGATATTTTCGTGACATTTGGGCCGATTCTGACCAAACGGGTGGGGCTAAAACGTTCATATTTTACATGTACATTAAACCAAATCGAGAAATAAACCCTCGCTCATACCTGCGTAAAGGTAATGACATTATAATTAATGTTTGGTGGTCAGTTCAAAGGCAGCAGATATTTGTTGCAGTACTGTTCCATCCATTCAGATGTATAATGCAACTACAATTCAGAGATTAAAATGTACCCGTCCTGATGGTCTAGTGGTTAAGACGTCCACCTGGAATGTGGGAGATCCGTGGTTCGATTCCCGGTTGGGGCGGACTTTTTTAATTTCTGAATTGTAGTAAATAAAAACAATTACACCCACGGGAGTGTTTCCCGATAACCAAATCGAGAAATTAAAGTAATGGTTATGTATTGCTTTTTGAAAGAAAAAGATGAAAAAGTTAGCCAGAATCCATAGAATAAAGGTTTTAGTAATAGGAGTTTTTTGAGGTACAGAAACTTGACAACAATCACCTACAATGTGTTCCATACATATTAAACACCTATAGTAGGCTAGATCCGCAGTCTCCAATACCTCCGCACAGACGCGAGCATAACAAATTGAAGAACCAATTTTGCCATAGGCCCTATTCAAAATGGCGATTTGGCGTTTTAATTTATGCTTTTTTAATGCAATAAAGTATTTTACTCGATTGTTTGATATGGTTTTAGCTTGTGCAGCATAGGGTTACCAACTTAACAGGAATGGAATTCCGGACAAATACTCAAATGATGGGGGGGGGGGTACACTTCAATTTTTGTTACTACAACCATCCATTTTACTCAACCTAAGATCATTTTTTTTTATGAAAGTATGGAACACAGAATCAACTTATAAAAATTAGAGTGTTGTGAATTATGAATAGGGATGACGAAACCCGAGTTTTTTACGACCCGGGTACCCGTCCACATTACCCGCGGGTTACCTGGGTAGTAGCACAAAGAAATAAAAAATCGTGTGGGGTGTCAAATGAACTGCGAAGAAACGCGCTCATAAATTATCGTAATATCTCAGACGTAATGCTGTTCTATAAACAATGAAGTGCCGATGAAGTAGTATTTCGTAATCACGAAAGAGGAACATCATTAAGATAACACTTAGGCCTACTGTTCATTGCATTTGCTTTATATCTTGTCACAAGGCATTGGCGCAGGGCGAGGGGGGGGGGGCTTAAGTGGGAATGCTGGCGCTCAGATACAGTAATTGTAACAAGATAAGGAAAGGCCAGCCTTTGCAGTATCTATATTCCCATGTGCTTATAATTTCAGTTATCACCATGGGTGATAGCTTTTGGCTTCTAGCAGATTGAAAACATTAGAGATGTCAAACCGGGTACCCGTCGTCTTCCCTAATTATGAACATCTTAGGCGTTGAATACTTTAAGTAATGATGTCAAGGATATTTAGATATAGGCCTAGCAATACAAAATCCAAAATGCGAACAGAACATAAACAATGAACATTGCAAGCAAAGGTACACAGTTCACCGCTCAAATCGTAGCCTATGTGCCGACTGTCCAGAGTCCAGACAAAACGAAATGTGTTTGTGCCTGTGCCGCCCGCCGCATACGGGCGGCGGTTGCGGACAAAGACAGCAGCTGATTGCAACCGAATGGCAGAGATCGAGAACAAATTACAAAGTTGAAACATATTGCGAGTGATTCTAGCCTCCATCGAAAATTAAGAGGATGAATAATTTTGCTTTTAGACGATCATACACAAATTCTATTAATATGTAGTGAACATTGGTGTTTTTTACAAATTCCGGACAAAGTGACGTCCGGAACGGGTCAATACCTCCATCCGGACATATGTGTTGAAATCCTGACTGTCCGGAGAAATTCCAGACGGTTGGCAACCCTAGTGCAGCATCGGAATGTACAAACAGAAACAATAAGAAGTTATTGCATAAGAGAATTTAGTAATTATTTGGTGTTAATGGCTAGAATTAGAATACTCACCTGTCAACCTGACGGCAATCTTGAGAACTATTTGGGCTACAAATCGCTCCCATTTACTTAACATGCAAACTACTAACTTACAAAAAAGCTCATCTATCAAATGCAACTAAAAAAAGCGTTTGCAAAGCTTCCTAGTCTAATTTAATATTAGAAACTAGTTAGACGAGTGAGCGAAGCGAATGAGGATTTTATAACGCTACTCGATCGGGCCTTGGCCGTGACCATTGTCTGTATGTTAAATGTCTGTCTGTTTGTCCGGGCTCATACGGCCGAACGGCCAAATAGATTGAGCTGAAATTTTAAACAGACATCCGTGACCAAGTAACTTAGAACTGCTAACAAAATGAGCAATATCCGTTGCGATTTAAGCTTACAAGAAATAAAAATGTGAAAAATTTGAACTTAGATTGCAAATGTTTAAAATACCCATTAGTAAAATAGAACACAGCCTGTGAAAGTTTGCAATCAGATGAAGCAAGTCAATGTTATTATTTTGTTTACATTATGCATGCCTTCTGTCATTCTGTAAATGATGCTGGGCCATTGCTGGCTATCTAGGTGCCCGTTAGGGCGCCGCAGCCAAGCCGCGGTGCGCTACACACTCAAGCACCTTATACACCAAGCAGAGTTGGGGTGATTTCGAGGTGTTACCCAGCCGTCATGTAACGTGATGTGAACTTGAAAACTATCACAATCGAGGGGATTTAGGTACCTGACAACACATGCCAAATTTTATTGGGGTACGATTATTCCTTCTTGGTGAAAAAATGGCTTGAAACATGCTCAAAATCACTTTAAGGATGTTAGCTACTGCTACTGCTACTGCTAACATCTAATTCGTCAGTTTCAATCGGCCCGCGATTCTGACCAGACGGGTGGGGCTACAATGTTCATATTTTACATGGACATTAAGGTTATAGTAATATAGGCCTAGTCTCTTTTGAAAAAAAAAGTTGAAAAAGTTTGCTGGAAGGCTTCCAAATAAAGGTTTTAAAATAAGCCTTATACACTAGGCATACAATCAACAAGTAACTATAGTTACTTGACACTTGTTGACGGTACAAGCAGAGTTAGGCGGGAAAGTGCGATACGTAAACAAATAGCGGACATTTTAAATTTTTCTTCTTTGTGTGGAACGAGAAAAGGTGTCATTATACTCTCATAAAACAAATCAGAAACCGTCCCTGGCCTAGGCCCAGATGTAGAAAATTATTTATAATACAACAGTGTAGGTCTAAAGTTCCATTAGGCTATGGACTAGATAAAGTAAGTACTACTTACATTACATGTTTGACAAGCCCTAGGCCTTTCTTAGCCAACCCTAGGCCAGCACAACCTTTTTCTGACACACTTTCCGCACAAATAACCAGTTTTGATTACTAAAAGCCTAATGCAGATAAACAATGGTATGATAGTCCTAGGCTATTCCAAAATTTACGGCAATAATATGCCTTTTCGTTTTTTTAATAAACTCACCCAATCTCCTGTCACTTTTAATGAAAATGTAAAACAAAAGATGGTAAATATTTTCAATATTCTTTTGATTATCTGATGATTTACATGGCTGTGGATGCAGTGAAATAGGTGTAAAATAACATTAGTTGTGCGTTTGTTGTTACATGGGAAAGTTTTAATTGGATGTGAGTTGCCTAGACTTAACCAGTCCTTATACCGTCGTTATACCATGGTTATACCACCTATACCCAGGATGTACATGAATCCGGGCCGAGATATTTTACATCCTATTGTTATTGCTAATACCATAAAAATTAAATCAACTTTGATAAAAATATTATATTTTAACAAATAATTTTGTAATGGAACTTGAAAAAGTAATGAGATCACACACATAACAAAAACTTGTAGAAATACAGCCAAACCTTACACACTCAAAAGGAATGAGATCTAAAAAAAGAGCCAAGCTCATCTACCCTTCCACATTTGCGCATTCTTAATTCATAAACGTACAGTGTCCCATAACAGCATCCTCGAAAAGCTTGGCAAAATAGAATTTGCATGTTTACGTTTAAATTAATTAGAAAAAACGAACTTGGATAAACTATTACGTTTAAATTAATAATCGCAAATTCTATTTTGCCAAGCTTTTCGAGGATGCTGTTATGGGACACTGTACGTTTATGAATTAAGAATGCGCAAATGTGGAAGGGTAGATGAGCTTGGCCCTTTTTTTAGATCTCATTCCTTTTGAGTGTGTAAGGTTTGGCTGTATTTCTACAAGTTTTTGTTATGTGTGTCAAGGATACTATTATACACTTCGTTTGGGCTGGTGATGATCTACAAGAAACAGTACGACGTATTTTATCTCGCAAACATCAGCTGGTAAGTAGGGTAGTATATTACTTTCCGAAACTAGAATGCGAGCTCTGGCAGTCATTGTCGGGGACCCCCCATATTCTCTGACGACCTTCCCAACGACGACGACCAGGACAAAACGAACGATGACAAAGACGATGACGACCACAACGCGAGAACCCTCCCTTTTCTTTCACCTTTACCCATGGCTATTTCTGACCAGCACCAGAATGGGATTTTCCTCCCTATATCCTCTAGGCAAGAGTGGTGATTTTTGACCTAGCGGTTGTCGCACCCTTAATCCAAACTAAAACGGGGGACGTATGGGACCAGCCTTTTTTCATAATAGGACGACGACAAACGGTTGACGCACCCTGAAACCAAAAAACTATAAACCACTTTCTCTGTTTGCCTAGGCCTAAATATTTTATTTTTTTGGGTTTATTTGGATTAAGGACGCATTAACCGTTAGGTCATAATGCACGACTCTAGCCTAGGGGATGGGGAGGAGGGGCCCATGCTGGTCAGAACCAGCCATGGGTAAGGGGAGGAAGGGGGATTTCTCACGTCGTGGTCGTCATTGTCTTTGTCATCGTTCGTTGTGTCATTGTCACCGTCGTCGGGGAGGTCGTCAAGGGAAGGGGGAGGTGTCCCAGACGACGATTGCCAGAGCTCGCCTTTGGTTTTGGGGAGTATAATATACTTCCCTCTTATGAGCTGATGTTTGCGAGGTGGACCTTTTCTCTTGAATCGCCTTTTACGATTAGCAGAGCCATGCTCTGGGCCAATTCTACCCCGAACCCAGACGGAATCGTCATTAATTTTTCATACATTGACGCTGGAGGAAGTACCTGTTCAAAGGTTCATACACCGGCCGTTCCATTTAGCCTGGGGTGTAGCCTATCTGTTCAACAAGGGTCTGTGACCACAAATGTTTGTATAAAGATTATACTAGGGAAACGCCAAAGTCGTTGTTAGACGAGTGACTGAGCCATATGTTGAGTCACCACATTACACACACATTACTTTTCTTCCCCCTACCTTAGACCTCCCTAGCCTATCATTGGCTAAAGTGGCGAATTAAGGCCGGACAGTTGACTTGCCCTTAAACTTAAAAACTTAAAAACCCTTTTATTTATACCACAATATAATTACCTTTAAATCCAATTAATGTTCACGGGTACTCAACACGTGGCTCTCTCACTCGTCTAACAACGACTTTGGCGTTTCCCTATTAATTAAAAATATGTAAATATAAACAAACATGTAGTCGTGTAATCTGAAATATATTATAACTTAATGGTAGAGTATGGTTAAGTTGTAAAAAAGCAAAAAGCTTAACTTTGCCAATAAAGACCAATTTATTTAAATTCATTTATTATTTATTATTGCCAATGCCAAAGTATGAAAGCTACCAAGATTCCAAAATATGTTTTAGAAAGGTTCATTCACGAAACCCAATTTGGCTCGATATGTTCTGCATCCATCTTTTATGCTGCTCAAATCAAATCCAATTTAGTAAAGCTCTGCAAAACACAATTTTTGCCAGTACCGTAGGTAATTAATTTTTTGTATGTTGGCAGGGCAAGATAGGCCTATAATTCTGAAATTTCTGTCAGTTGTCAACATTCATAGTGGTAACATAATTGGTGAGAAAGGATATTTTTTGCAAAGCGAACTTTAAGTTTAAAAAAAAAAAAAAAAAAGTACGTCCCGGTAGTAATTTGTGTTTAATTTAATTTTTTTGTAGGTTGGATTCTTGCAAATTCAGCTGTCCATGTTAACAACAGCACTCTATTGGTCCTTGACGTTGGTGTGAAATTTCGTCAAAATCGGACAAGTAGTGTGGCCTCTGCGCATCGAACACACATACATACCCTACATACACACATAAACACAATGAAGTGCCGAAAACTTGCCATAGGCCTAGAGACTTTGTTCGTTCCCCTCACTTGTCTAATAATATAATCTTAACTTGGTTCCAACTATGTTTGGTCCAATGGTGGTTTTCCACCATTATCTAGGGCATGAAGCTGTTGATTTAAAAAATCATAAGACATCTAGGGCTAGGTAGCAGGCCTAAACGTACTGGTTTATTTCCTACTTACATGGTAATCCGACTTTGGGGCGGAAACTGGCCTCGACGCTCGACTTATCAATCAAAAGTCTCTGAGGCTTCACCTCTACAGGTCCATACACAGCAACAAGAATAGCTGTGTCACCTGGAAATGCAATTAATTAGGTACCGTTAAAAGTAAGAAAAGTAAACCTAAGCAAGTAAATTTTTTATTTAGCATTAGGGCCTACTGTATTAGACAAAAGCGACTGAGTATTACAACGCAAGTTAAATGGCACAAGATCTGTGTTTTTGTCGGTGAGTGAGTGAGTTTGCTCCAGAACGGCTCAACAGATTGAGCTGAAATTTTAAACAGACATCCAGTACCGGTACGGTACAAGTCTTTAGCGTGCAGATAACATTTTGAGCAAAATCCGTTGCGATGTATTAAACCTACAACTACAAACCATAATAAATTGAAAATATAGGCTGAAATGTGTAGGATGTAATTCATGGCGTTTTCCATTGGCCGCACTCAGGTCGCACTAGTGCGCCCTAGTGCGCACTGGATTGCCACTTGTCTTTTCATTTGTTCAGTTTAGCAATGTTATTCAAGTGGAGGTTGACAACAATGACATCTCTGCACTCGCCGAGTGCATGTCAATGGAAAACGCCATTAATGACAATGGGTTTGTTCTTGATAAATATTTTTTTCATATCATTTTTAGAATGTCAGGCGGTGACAAATCATGCACGCTGAAGGTTCCCCAATATTTTGCTGGAAGATTGAGTAAACCTTGCAATCTTTACACGTATGGTTATGTTGTAGGGACTACATAGTAGGCCCTATACTGTAGTTGGATGAGCGTAGCGAAGATTCCATTCTACTACACTGGAGAAAAAATTCCGGAATGTTTTTTTTTTCTTTCTTTTTTTTCTTTTTGTATTTTTGTCTGTTTGTCCACACGATTCCGGCTAAACCGATACTCCGATTGCGATGAAATTTTATGGAGGCCTTCGAAATCTCTGAACTTAGAACTGCCACGTTTTTGAGCGCCATCGAAAAATTATTTCTCATGAAAATCGCAATTTTACGATTTTTTTTTTATTTATTAAAAATTTCTTCGATTTATAACACCTACATGCTTTATCCGATTTTAATGATTTTTTTGCACTAACCTTAATTTTATGAATTTAGGTATTCGTGTGAAATTTGAGCGCAATCGAAAAATTATTTCTCATGAAAATCGAAATTTTACGGGTTTTTTCTTTTTTAAATCAATTCTTTGCCTTATAACACCAACATGCTTTACTTTACCAACATTTATTTTAAACATGCCCAATCTATTTATTTCTTTGATTTCCCTGGGTAACATATCAAATTCCTTTATACCATTGTTAAAGACTGAGCCTAGCCATTTTTTACTTTTACAATTTGACCTCCATGATTTTCCTTCTTCTGCTCCCCTAGTATTTACATTTTGTACCTTACTCACATCAGTCATCTTGTCCTCCATATAGTTTGGCATCATTCCTTTTTTAACTTTATATATGAAAACTAGTACGTACTAACAATAATATATTTTCCTTCACACTCAACCATTCCAAAGTATTAAGCATACTCTTTACAGGTGTTTCCCTTCCACATCTAATGAATGATACATCTCATAGCCTTATTCTGCAACACCTGTAACCTTTCAACATCATTTTTATAAACTTGGTACAATATAGTAGCACCAAATTCAAAATGCGGCTTAATTATGCTCTTATAAACCATATTTCTCGTCCAACTTGAAAGTTTGCCCCCTATTCTTCTCATACAACCTATTTTTTACCTATTTTTTTAACTATGTAATTTAATTTAATTTAATTTTGTGTGGCTCGTTGGTCTTGTGGTTAGCGTATCTGCTTCCATTGCAGAAGGTCCAGGGTTCGATTCCCGCTAAAGTCAGAAGTTTTTTAACTTCTGATTTGGACTTAAGTCCATCAGTTCTTGTCTTAGGAGTTTGTAAACGGTGACTTTGGAGCCGTCCTAGCAACGAAGCACATAATAAATTTCAGAGTTGTTCTGAATCTGCCTTGTTGATTCTGGCGTTGATTCGCGGGTGTTCGCACTGTCCATACCATTGATTGCTATATTTCCTATTAAAAATATCGATCTTTGGTTGGTTATCGCTCACTCGTCGATTGCGTCGGGGCCTGCAGGGTTGGCTTGGTCGCTTTGATTTAAAGTCCCCCACTGAAAATCAGTTATATAACTGAGTGGGTAGACTCTAAATAAAAATTTATTTATTTATTTATTAATTTATTTACATGCGCCTTAAAATCCAGTTTATCATCTATTACTATACCTAAATATTTAAACTCTTTAACTATTTCAATCTCCTCATTTTCAACTTTCAGTGTCAGGTTACTTTCAGTACCTTTACTATTATTCTCCTTTCCACATCATTAACATACCTTTTGATTTATTAACATTCAGTTTCAGCTTATTCACATTAAGCCATCTAGTTATTCTTACAAGCTCCTCATTCATTATTCTAAATAATTCCACCAAATCATATCCACTAATATATATAACCATATCATCAGCACTCATACATATTTAGGACACATACTTTACAACACTTGTTTAATTTCAATTTCAATTTATTCATTCGACCGATACATGGTAACAGATATAACCCCTCTTGAGAGAGAGGGAATGAATAATCTAATATAATATAATAATCTAATAAATAAGCAACACGTCCAAAAACAATATGAATATAAATACTAATAAGGGAAAAGG
>JAMZAV010005043.1:0-56873 GCA_024449915.1 Sweltsa coloradensis
CAAAAAAACCCGTAATCACAAAAATTACAAACCAGAGAAAGTACTAGATAGTAAAGATTACAAATTATATACCGAGCACATTTAAAACAGACAAACATACATACAAACAGGACCGGATTTAATAATAATTGACCAAGAAAAACAAGAAACTACCCTTATCGACGTTGCTATCCCAATGTGCCATAAACGTCGAGACCACGTGGAAGAAAAAAAATTGACAAGTATAGTGAACTTGCAATTGAGATCAAAGAAGATGTGGAAACAGAAAAAGGTAAATACAATCCCATTCATTATATCAGCCAACGGCATCATACCGAAGAAGCTACATGAAAGCATTAAACAACTAGATCTTCAACCCAATGTATACATCGAGACTCAAAAGGCAGTAATACTGTAAAAGGCAGTAACACGTGTAGAATAGTTCGTAAATTTCTAAACTAAGAATGATACTTCGAGATTCCGAGACAGCTTCCATCCTGACATGGTTTTCGTGGTTTCCCATAGTCCGAAGAGCAAATGCTAGGATGGCGACGAGAAATCGGCCACGACCGTACACAGCAGAAAGAAAACATCATCTACAAACAATATTACAATTTATAAATGACTTATTTTAGTTAGAGTTAAGACAAAAGTAATAATGTATGTAATAGGTACACATGGAAGTACTTGACGTAAGTCCGTACAACATGTTAGCTCCGGTTTTAACCGAGTTTGTATGAAATACATCCAATAAAATAATAATAATAATAATAATAATAATAATAATAATAATAATAATAATTAAAGATAACTGAAAATGCATTGAATTTGTATAACATGCATGATTTAACTTTTAATACATTTTGTGTTTAAAACGAAATAACTAGTGTTGGTTTGTAATTAATCAAAAACGTAGTTCAGTTGCATCATTAATACATTTTTATTTTTCATCATCTATAAACAAAAAAAAATGCAAATAATGACTGAAAAATTAGGGGTGTGCAAGTCCTTTTTTTTTATTCGAATCGAGTCCGAATACTCAGTCTTTTTTAAATTTCACTATTTGTCTTTGACTATATTTTTTTTTACAATTATGTTCAATATTAATTGTATTTATTGATATGTCTATATGTTGGCTCCAAAAGTAAAAGAGCAACATATAAATTGATTTAAAATGTAATCTCTCTCTAGATCATTTTAATGATAAAACATAAATGTTATTAGGGCTAGGCTGACATATAATTAAGTATAGTAAGTGAGTGGTATTACATATTACATTAAAATGTTGATTATTATAGTGACATATTTTTATTGTTTGTGCATAAAAAGTTCAGAACTTCCAAAAATAACACAAATCTGTATCAAAAGACTGAGGTTAGTATAATGGATATTCAGGGTTGGTAAGGTTTACGTAAGGTTACGTTTTCACACTCGCGCGCGACCCGGCACCTCCACCATTTGTTCGAATTCGGGCGAATTTGCTATAGGTTACCCGGCATCTCCACCAAAATCATTAAAAATTACTCGATCGCACACCTCTAGGGAAAATAAATTATCTACTTGATAGTCGAATAACTTTTTCAATGTTATTGTTGTTAGTATTTATGTATTTTTTAAAGTAAAATATTATCCTTCCACACGGTACAGCTGACAGAATACCGGGACACTTCCCCTCGTAAATTTGCAAACCGGTACAAATACGCCATTTTAATGAGTCTCTCGGGACACCAGTACAAGTGATCTGAAAACAGTACTAAACCGGCCAAACCGGTACGTCTGGCGGGTCAGTTAGGTCGCTAGCTTCTAATACACAAGAATGATAACTAGGGTATAATGTGGTGCACAAATGTGCAAACCCAGTTTGTTTTGCCATCGTGATAAGTGTTAAACAAATGTAATAATATAATAATAAGCTAACGAGTTTTCCTTACAACAAAGAGTTATTAAATCTTTAGTTAAGTTATTAGTCTTTCCTAATTTGACCAAAATAAGTTTGATATCACATATTTATTTTATCACAATAATAGCTTGCCCAGGATTAATAAAACACAATTTAAATGTCATTTCAACAAGCAAGCGTAAAAAAAATCACCTCAAAGAGGAGCGAAGCTACTTACAAATCATTTGCCATGTGTTGTTTTCTTTTGTGGCGGCGCCGGGTTTGATAAAGCTAACCTCTAAATATGTTTCTCACTTGTTCTTGCATTTATTAATGGTGGTGGTGTCGTCGAGTATATGAATTTTCAAACTTTAGTGGAGAGGGGTGGGGGAGCCCCTTCTCAACCCTAAGGGTTACGCAGAACATTCTTGTCGTGTAAGGTTTCTTCGTGAGTCGTGACGCTCGTACCGACGGATGGTGCGAGTGATCGTGTACACGAGAGCGCCTCTCTCTAATTATGTATTCCTGGTACGAAACTAAAATCATAATTAGATGTAAGCATTATCTAAGTAAGTACGAGGAACCCATTGCGTTACAATAACTGGTAGGTTAGAGAACAATAATTATTTTGCACGTAAACTTTATAGTAACTTATAAAAAAAAATACAGCCAAACCTTTCACACAAAAAAGCATTGAGATCTCAAAGAAGGGTAGCTTATGAAACATATTAATTCTACATCGCTTTAAAGTTTGGCGACATTTTATTTGCAATTATTATTTTAAAATATAATAGTGCAAATTTATTTTGCCAAGCTTTGCAACGATGCAGTCACGGGGCCGGGACAACGTGAATTTGTTTCATAAGCTTGGCCCTTCTTTAAGATATCAATACTTTTGAGTGTGAAAGGTTTGGTTGTATTTTTTCTATAAGTATTTTGTTTTGCGTGGGATCTCAATATATTTGAAGTTCCATATCAAAATGAGTGGTTAAAATAGAATAATTTTAAGAAAGAAAGTGTTTTGCTATGGTACCAATAACAATACAGGATTTTAAAATATTACATCAGTCACCCAACAAGTCTTGGTTTTTCATTCACTGTATAAGATTGTGTTAAGTATGTAAAGGCTTACTTACATAAATTGTGAAGCCTTTAAAAGGCTTTTATTAAAATCCTGATTTAAATGAATTCCGGTTATTCTTTTCAACTTTTTCTTTCAAAAGGCACTATAAAAAAAATATAAAGTTTTAGCTGGTAAAGTAGCAAATTGCTATTAGTAGCTAATATCCTAGAAGTGATGTTGAGCATGTTTCAACCATTAATGATCGTACCCCAATCAAATTTCGCATGTGTTGTGAGGTACTTAAATCCCACCGATTATGTCAGTTTTACAGTTTATAACACTTTTAATGATGACTGGGAGTGCATGGGTGACACCTCGAAAACAAATTCCAATATATGGTGCCAGAGTGTGTTAGCGCACCGCGGCTTGGCTGTGGCACCCTAACGGGCACCTAGATATTTCTTGACGAGACTTGGTTTAAAATAACTTTAATTTTGTTTTAAAGATCCTTCCTCTTTAAGTTATTTAGTATTTATTGAAGTCCACCATCTTGTGAGAGGTGCGTTCCTGTGTGTGACACAATTTCCCAAAGTATGTTTTTACTACCGCTGTATTTTATACTCGTCATAGGGCCAATATTTTACCGTAGAATGCATTGTACGCCAGGTCACATTCCGTAAAGAGAATTTAAATATTTTAAAGTTTGAAACATAACTCAATTTCAAGTTGATTTAGAGTGGTGTGCACTCCCTTGACCATGACAAGCAAGGGCTACGGACTACGTTCGTTTACTATGAAGAGGGACGTTGTTCTGAATTGCCCCTGTTCTTCAGGGCCCGCCCTGCGGTTGAGACATGTTAGGGTGGGGTCCCATGTGAGGGATGAGTCTCCAGCGTGTCTCGTGCGTGGCACGTTACAGCGCAAGTATTATACTAGGCTAGATGACGCATCACCCTTGTGGACAGAGTGGAAACAGTATGTAGACAATGCAAAAACCAAACAGTTATGGCGAGCAAATATTTTAGTACGTCGTTACATTTTAGTGCGGGCTATATTGTTAGATTCCTGAATTCATTATCGCAGTATTGACGAAGACGATAATTTATTGAATACGTTCATTAACTGTTACTGATAATAGCCAAATTAAAAAACGATGATGTGCAAATCAATCAACTAAACCGACGAAAGTAATTCCAGCAACGATAGTCAACTAATAGCCATGAACTAACAAGAATAACTAACACAAGAATTAAGATTCGCGTTCGGTGGTTTCTTCCGCGAAAGTTTTTGATTATACTCCCTGATTTGCTGTTCCTGATTTTTGGCAAACCTCATATTCGTTTGAGTGGGATCGTCTAATAAATCATTTTTTTTCTTTTCGTTTTTCTTTTTTAATGATTTTTTCTTTTTTTCTTCTTTACTTCCTTCTTTCTTTCTTTCTTTCTTTCTTTCTTTCTTTCTTTCTTTCTTTCTCTTTCTTTTTTCCTTTCCTTTCCTTTTTTCTTCCTTTTCTTCTTTTCTTTTCTTTTCATTCCCCACCCTTTTTTATATTTGATTCATTCATTAAATGCATTTAATATCATTTTTATTTGTTACCAAAATTGTTGTGTTTAATGCATTGTTGTAATATTACCCATTTCAAATATTTACTTAAATGAAGTTTATTGTTGTTTCTGCATCTATATAATTAGATTTATTTAGTTGTCCTCCTTTGTAAATCAGTTTTTAATAACTGAATAGGATAGACGTTAAATAAATAATAAATAATAAATAAATAAACTGTAAAAATGATTATTTCTGTTAATATTAAGTACCAAGTTTTATTTATTGTTCTTCTTTGTGCATCAGTTTTCAAATAAATTCACATTATAGTTCAAATAATATAGTTTATAAGTTATTATTATTCATTTAACTCGTTCATAATATTTATCTAGCTAATGCCATACATTCATACTTGATAACATACAGTTTGCATAGGTATACATTCTTCATTGTTAAAGTTTCCGTATTTTAAATGAAGTAAGCTTTGAGGTAGAACGAGAAATTATTGAACAGAGTAACTTGGAGTTATTGGATTAAAATACGAGAGTTAACAGGTGTGCCAGTAAATATTACTGAAGCGTATTAACTTTCGTCGAGATTGGAGTGGTTGCAGCGATTCTAATGTGTTTTATTTCCACTATACATAGCATAACTATGAAAGTTCGAGCAGTTTGTTAATACTAATATGGCCCCTTTGTTTTAGAATTGTTTACCATAGGTTTTATGCTTTAAAACATCGAAACGCACCGAAACACTTTAAAATAAAATTGTTCAATAATGATTCGAGGCTTTATTTGATTTAACTTCTCTTAATTCGAATACAACCCCGTTTAAATGAGAATGAAAAGGGTAAATATAACATGTCTGCGAAATTTTTCAAAGATCTCCCGGTACCGATGATTTGCTGTATGTTGACTACGTCGTGTATGTTTCAATGCGAAGAAATAACAGCGACAATAATAGAATCTGGCAAATATAGTGAAGACTGAAGATAATAATATTGCAGTAACCGTACCGTGTAACATAAGTTTAAGCCGCAATAAACATTCGTTTTTATGGTAGCAATAAAACATCTGATATTACATTCCTTCCAGTCATGCTCCCATGTAGGTCAGGGCAACTTCGTGGCAATTTTACTCGAATCATGATAATATTGTGAGTGGATATCCTACAATTTGTTCTCAGATTTGTATTACCAGATTCGTAATATTAGTTTAATTAAGTTCTGCCATTTGAACAGTTTACAAGATTATGTCCTTTGCCGACAGAGGTATAGCTCTTGCGGTCAACACGTGACTCGGTAGGTCACGGGTTCGAAACACCCTCAGGCAACCCTGACCGAAATATTTGTCCAATGTTTTATTTATTCTCCATGGATTGATTCCTCTCAAACAGCCCTTGGACATAAACATTCTCAACTATACTTACCGGTACACCCTAAATAGCTAGGAAGTCACTAAAAGAGTGTCACATTGCATCAATCTGATGCGTACCCAACAACGGGTTTTCCTATTGAAAATGTTTATTTTAAATACAAGCTGGATTGGTTCCATTTCGGTTGTGCTTGAGAATAGGTGATTCGCTAACATCAGCGCCAACCGTTAGTTAGTGCTTGGCTAACACAATATGTGACATACGCTTTAAATTTCTACATCAACACAAACATGCTCGCCAATGTTTTGTTAAACAATTTTATCAAATTTTACTTAGTTAGAATTTTTCGTAACGAAGTTTGTGAACGCTATGAAGAATCAAAATATGCGATCCGGTACGCACATTAATTAATTGATTCCTTGAACCTAGTTGAAAAATCTCCATAATTTCCTGTGTGCCAAACTATGCCAAACTTGAGAAATTTATTCCAACTGACTTTTGTGAAACACATTTTCGTATTGTATCCCATGGTTAAATCAACTTGAATGCGCGGTCTAATGTTTTAATTTGTAAGTTCCAAGGTTAAATAGTTCACCGACTACAGGGAGTAGGACTGATTTGATGTGCGGCGTTCCTATTCCAGATCGCTTACAATGTATAAATGTACGCCCATATAACAACACATTTTAAAAATTGATCATAAATCAGTCAGAAAATGCAGGGTAATTTAAGTGTTTTAACCCTTTTGTCCGCTCTGAATTCAGAAAATTGAATTTATTTTGTACAATTTGTTTTAGAATTCATTTATGGAATAGTGCTATGATGAGTGCCTTCATTTTTAATTGTTGTTCTTATTTTTAATTTCATACATTATGTGACTGAAATTGGTTAAATATTAGAATTCTGTTAAAATAACCATGCCGGCAATTATTAATACAGAACGACAAATAAAAAATAAAATCCATTTCAGATAAGATTTAAGACCCATCTGAATTGATAGGAACAGTACTGCAACGATATTTGATTTCCATATAATCAACTACACCTATGGGAGTTTTTCGAGTTTCCATCCATTCAGATGTATAATGCAGCTACAATTCAGAGATTGAAATGTACCCGTCCCGATGGTCTAGTGGTTAAGACGCTCACCTAGAATGTGGGAGATCCGTGGTTCGATTCCCGGTTGGGGCGGACTTTTTTAATTTCTGAATTGAAGTAAATAATAACCTATAGGAGTGTTTTCCGATCAATGAACTGAAAAATAAATCGTTGCTGCGTTAGGTAAAATATGACATTAACAAAATAATGTTTAGTTGCATGGTCAGTTCAAAGGCAGCAGAAACATTGCAGTACTGTTCCAATCGATTCATATCTTTATTGCACCAACATAGAAGGTACTAAGTTAACCGTATCGGTAGCTTTCGACCGGCAATCGGGAAAGGAGTTTTCTCACTGGGAGAAATCAATGCACTGTATTTGATGGATCAAGAAACTTTCAAACTTTGATGTAATCTCAGGCGTACCACAAGGTTCTGTACTTGGTCCCTTCTTCTTTATCATCTTTCTTATGGACCTCCCTTCATGTATACAATCTAGCTAGCCATGTATGCTGATGACTGTACCATATCCCGCTCTATTGCAAGATTCGATGATGTTAATGCTCTACAAGCTGATTTGGATGCAATTGACTCTTGGTGCTCTATAAATAGGATGTGTTTTAAACGATTAAAAAATCTGTGTTTAAACTCTCTCGATCATCACACCCAATCAATGGAACATACGTTATGAATAACTGTCAACTTCAATCAAGCAAATTTATAAAATTACTTGGTTTATACATTAGGCATACTAATACTGTAAAGTCACAATGCTCTAAACTGGCAAGTTTTGTTATCCATAACTTGAAAAATAGCCTACCGATAGTTCTAAGATCTGTTTTCATCACGCAAATTAGGCCTAAACTAGTGTATATAGTGCCCCAGCATGGCATCTAACCACAAAAGAAAACATGCACAATCACTACAGAACCGAGCAACTAAAGCAATCTTGGGATTGTACTTATTGACGATAAAAACCAAAATCGTGACACTAACTACTTTGTTTTGTGCCAGAGTGTACAAGTACATGGTTAAGGTTTCACTGTTGTTAAACTCTGCATCCTATGATTCTGATAAGATGGTGTTGATGATCGCAAGTGCCCCTCGACTCGGTTGCAAAGCACTTGAGAAGGCGCCTCGACAGAATCCCCACAATAACCCATCACTTACAGAGAGAACACTTCATCAAAAACCGTGCGACTAATTCAGACAAACTGAGCACGTTTAGTCTAGCTTTGTATGGTGGTCTGAGGGAGGTTCATTGTTGGCAAGTTTCGTGTAGTAGTGCACGAGTATGTATTATCGCATTAAATTAGTAATACGGCAAATTGGAACTAACTTCGGATATACCGGTACACTGAAACCTGGAAATGGAATTAAATACGTCCCTTCAGAGTTTGATAACTTAATGTACAACATCTAGAGCGACGGTCGTACGCCCGCAGCCAAGCGCACGCGACCACTAACGACTAACTCGACCCTGTATACTCTTATCCGAGTTGGGGGGTTTTTCAGCTATCTGCACACGCCGCCCCGAAAGATTTACAATCTTGAAACTCGGTATATGATCTGATATGTGGTCCATGACCTACCAAAACAAAATCAGTCCGATCCAATAATCCGTTCTGTGTTAAAAAAAAGTGCCTCAACATAGTTCAAAACCTTCCGGCTGGCTGGGGGATTCTGACGGAGAGAAATAAGAGCCTACAGAGAAAACGGTACATCTTAGAACTATTAAACGTGGTCCACATTTAGATGTATCTCAGACGCAGATACTTATGCTCTCAAAACCATAATCGGATAACAGGGACGGGAGAAAATCAAAATTTTGGATAATAACCAAACACGTTTTACCTATGGCGTGGTAATTTGTACAAACTTGAAATAAAACATGCTCTTAAGAGTGTTCACGAGACAGATATGTACACGGCGCGCTCGAAAGCACTCAAATTTAGATGTACAACGCTGAAACCACATACAAGAATTCTAAAATGCACAAAGCACATATTTTTATGCAGAAGAACATAGTGGTCGTGTCTTGTGGTTACGTATTGCTTCAATGCAATGTCCAAGGCGATTCCCGCTAAGTCAGAAATTTTTAACTTCTGATTGGACTTAAGTCCATCAGTTTTGTCTTAGGAGTTTGTAAACGGTACTTTTGGGGCCGTCCTAGCAACGAAGGCACATAATAAATTTTAGAGTTGTTTCTGAATCGGCCTTGTTTATTTTGGCGTTTATTGCGGGTGTTCGCACTGTCAATACCACTGATTGATATATTTTTATTAAAAAATCGATCTTTGGTTGGGTATCGCTCATCGTCGATTGTGTCGGGCCTTCGGGTTGGCTTGGTCGCTTTGATAAAGTCCCCACTGAAAATCAGTTAAAAACTGAGTGGGTAGACTCTAAATAAAATTTTTTATTTATTTTTTATACCCAAAAAACGGAATTGGGTATGTAATAAACCCTACTATGGTTTCTATGGTTACGCAATTTTAAAATCGACGCAACGGAAAAAGAAGAGGTTGCTCCGTCGCGTTGACTTACGCTTAAACCATGGTGTATTTGTAGGGTTTATTACATACATCAATTCTGTTGTGTTTGTTCTTTGCTTAAAATATCCCGTGTTTTTGTCATTTAGGGATCATGTAAGTAGATTCAATTTTTCTCCAGAGCGGTGTACATTTGAATTTGAGTGATTACGGGCGTGCAAGGTCATAATTGACTAGTAAATATCTAGCATCCAAAACACAAGGGGCAAAATTTGGGGGGACCGAGTGCCTTTTGCTTTCAAAACCAAAATCGGTTAGCAGGGACCGGAAAAATCAAAATTTTGGATAATAATCAAAACACGTAATTACTAAGGCGTAATAATTTAAAAAACTTGAACTAAACTTGCTCTTAACCATTATAAATTTTTATTCACCTAAATATTCATGAAATTTTTGTAACAAGACGACATTTACCATAGCAAATTTAATAAAAAGCATTTTATATTGCCAACTACAGAATGTAAACAAAAACAAAAGATGGTAGCTTTTGTTTATAGACAATCTGTTTTGAAAGGCACTGTATCCACCGCAATTGCTTCATGTATCATGACAAATTTCGTTATTTGCTTCACACGAAATATTGATATCTAGTTACGTATTTAGAAAGTGAATCAAACTCCGTCCAAGCCGTACATCCGAGCAATTTAGACGATAAATTATATTTGAAATTTCCTGCTTTCTATGAATTATCGTTTACAAGTATTTCACGCCTTGATATGCAACAAACAAAAAATGTGATATCCCCCCCCCCCCCCAAATACAAAAATTTGTAAAAAAAAAAACGGCTCTCCTTCAAAAGCCTTCGGCTGTGAATGGTGTGAGATATAGAAGTTGAGCCAAGCATTTCATTCTCTCTCCCTAGTTTCGCATTGAAAAGAAGTAAGATCATTTCACCTGTTGACGAGCGCCAAGGCAACCGTTTTCGTGGTAAAAAAAGTAAAATTTTTAAACTCAAAATCATAAAAAATTTACTTGGCCATTGACTTTTTAAAAGTTCTCGTAATGAACCAAATTCAATGGCCAATTCATTTTTTAAAAATGATTTTGAGTTTAAAAATTAAACTTTTTTTACCACGAAAATGCCTAGAAAGAATGAAATGCTTGGCTCAACTTCTATATCTCACAGCATTCACAGACGAAGATTTTGAAGGAGAGCTTGGTGGCTGCCGTTTTTTTTTTTTTTTTTTACAAATTTTTGTATTTGGGGGGTTAAATATTATCTCTAATGGAGGCGCCAGCTATCATTTCTCATTAATTTTGCACAATAATTAATTGGTCGGTACATTTCGCCGCGTCGAATAATATGCTTTTATTGCTTTTGACGATTCAGCCCAACTTTGTGGGTTATCCTCAGAAAAAAAAATCTAAAAAAATTACAAAAATATAAGCAAAGACAAGGCGTTACATAGAAAAACAAAATAACAAAAAAACAAACAGTTATCATGACCAGGTCCCGCCTTCTACAAAAATGCATTCCATTCATATGAGGTCTTCTCTCACTCACAATGTCACATTTGAGAATTTCTGGTACGTATACGATCACTTCGTCGTATCCCGAGATCTTACTCACGGTTTCGAACACAGGCCTCCTCGTCCTCCCTGTCCCGGAACTGGATCAGAACCAAGAAAGTCATCCTCTTATTCAATAACGCTCATCGAGTAAACCAACAAGTTCTTTTGTATACCGGCTTTGGAGACAAGAGTTTTTAATTTACGTCAGGAAAGTAATTTCTAATGGATGAGCAAATGATCTATTGTTCTTGCTCCATTTTATGCTTTTCCTGCTTTTGACACCACAAGCTATATTGTTAGACGAGGAAAACGTTATCTCTTTTAACTATTGGATAAACACTCCGAATTTGAGGACACTTTTATGTTGCTTGACAACTCAGATGTTAGGGAAACTAGGTGCGACTAATAAGTAAGGATTACTTGCCTTATACCAGTATTGGGAGACCAAGTACTGTTGATGTTCATGAGACTTGCTATTATTCTTTTTCATAAAGGACTTCAAACGTTGGCATTGTCTAAACCACAAACAAACTACAACGGCACTGGCCAGGCAAACTACCACCATGCAAATCATCTTAACGTTTGCATATTCTGCTAGCAAATGATCATGCAATGCCAAGATGATGTAAGCTGTAAAGCAAATACTCAGTGGACGATATACATGATCAACACGATCATTATTGGTCGGTAACACCAGATTGTCTTCTCTACTCGTGACCCGAAGGCTACGTGCTCCCAAATGAGCTGATGTTGAAACGATGGATCCGATATTGAAGATGATCCTTAAGGCATCGAAATTGAAACAGGCAGGGACGTTGTTGAGGGTGAAGATATACGAAAATAGACTTGAATACACAAAAAACGAAACACTAATATTACATGCAGAAAAGTCCATTAAAATATCATTTTCAAGGTATAGTTAGGCATATTTTTACTCCCCTGTAATTCGCACTCGCCACTGGGTATCTTACAAACAAGTAAATGTATACTCCAAAATATTGACCCTATCAGAATATATAAGATTTAACCACAACAGGCAGTTTGGAGTCATTTGGAGTTAATAATCTCGAAAAAGTCTAAAGTTTTATTTCCGGGATTGCAAGAAAATAAAAATGTTTATCAACTCCATTTCATACATTCTTGACATGAATCAAGTCTAAAATAATTTTACTTCAACGATTCGGTCGCAAAAAATAAGAACTGTTGATAGCACTACTTAATATATCCTCATTGGTCACCCCTGTACGCCGCACTCCCCACTCGACAACTGGCAAACAAATGGATTTCTACTCCAAAATACTGACTGTATCATAATCTATCAGTTTAAACCAAAACGGGCAATTTGGAGCCATTTTGACTTCTTTTTTGGAATAGTCAAAAATGTTATTCCCGGGACATATGAAACAAAAAGGTGGATTACATTCTATTTTTCATTACTTACACGAATCAAAAGTCTAAACTTGATTTCGTTCAACGCTTTGGTCTGATAAAATAAAGCTGATGGAAACACTTTTGAAATTAACCATTTTAGCACCCCTGTACCCCGCATCCACCACTGGCTAACTAGCTAACAATTTAATTTCGACTCCAAAAATAATAACCCTTTGAGAATGTATCGTTTTAACCAAAACGGACAATATGGGGCCTTTTTGGGACTATTTTTTGGGGAAAAACAATTGGATATATCCAAAATAGAGAAGACCATGCGGGACGAGATTGAAAGGGTTTGATAAGACTGTACAGGGGGAAAAATAGATTTAAGAAAGGTGAAGTAGGAGTCGATTATATGTTTCATCGACCTCCTTAATTTGGACATACCACATATTTAAAAATTTAAAAAAATTAGTAAACCATTATCATAGTACCTCTTATAAAATAATAAAAAAGGAAAAACTATTTCGTTTTTAAGTAATATGAATTCTATCCAAACCAAAAAAAATAATCAAATGATTTTATTAATTTTATTATATACGAATATTATTTTTAAAATTAATTTATATTTATTTCATTTATTAATATAAAAAAATTTAAATAAAATTGTATTTAGAGTCTACTCACTCAGTTATTATAACTGATTTTCAGTGGGGGACAGTAAATCAAAGCGACTAAGCCTACCCGTAGGGCCCCGACCCCAATCGACGAGTAAGCGATAACCAACCAAAGATCGATATTTTTAATAGGAAATATAGCAATCAGTGGTATGGACAGTGCGAAAAACCCGCGGATCAAAAACCAGAATCAACAAAGCCGATTCAGAACAAACTCTGAATTTATTATTTGTTTTTCGTTACTAGGACGGCTCCAAAGTCACAGTTTCCAAACTCGTAAGACAAAAAATGATGGACTTAAGTCCAAATCAGAAGTTAAACAACTTCTGACTTTGACGGATTGCATTGGAAGCAGATACGCTAACAACAAGACCAACGAGCCACACAACAATTATTTTATTTATTTAACGTCTATCCTATTCAGTTAAAAAACTGACTTGCAAAGGAGGACAATTACATAAATCAAATTACATTGATGCAGACAAAATTAATGAACTACACTAAGTAAATTTGAAATAGTAATATTATAACAACAATGCATAAAACACAACAGATTTTGGAATCAAATCAGTAGAAAAACTGCATGATTAATGAAATATCTAACATCAAATAATTTCCACTACCTCAAAAGTTATCACCTATTGACATAATATTCTTACATCGTTCAGTGGAAGTGTGGCTGTATCCAAAAATCTTAAACTGACAAGCAAAACAAAAGGCAATACAAGGCAGTATATAACGAATTTTAATTTCAAGTGCACTTATTTATTATTATGTTGTTGTTGTTTTTGTTTTATTGCTCATCTGCCGCATTGTAAACGCTGGAAACTGTATCGGATTCTAGTAAGTTATTGATTGATACTTGAAAATAGAACTGCTATTGTGTGTGTACAACGTACAACATAATAAAATATATATCATAGCAGTCAAATTTGATTAGGTTAAATAAATGTTGATCGTTCTTGCATGTAAAAAATTGTAACGAATATTAGCTATGCAAAATAATAAGAGCTAACAAAAGCCGACTTCCACGCCCCTCCCTTCACGCCCCTGTTTCCGCTAAGCATAGCCATTCTATTGTATGTAACTTTATAATCTCGTTGCAGTGATATCAAAGAGGGTGCTTCAAAATAATAGACCAAAACAGGAAAATTCACGTAACTCAAGATTAAATTTACAACACTTTCAAGCTTGTTAGAATAATTTGTTTGCTAACTGAAACAGTGTTTTTTCCTGTACAAAAATAAGGTTTAAAGTTTAAGTAAAGGTATTTTGATAATTTTTTTGCTATTTACTATTTGACCCACTTAAGTTCAAGCACTAAAGTTTTGAATACACAAGCAGTTTTTTTCGAATAATCGTTTTTGTAACTCGAGATCGTCGAATTAAAGTCAATTATCTATCGCTGTAGCCCAGATCTTGGCTTAAACTTGTAAATTTTCCCTTAATACGAACCGACGACGCTGGTATGACGCAAGGTTTTTGTATCAGCAATTGTTAATGTTAGTTTTTAAGAACGACGAAGCTTGTATGAGCAAGGTTTTCTTGTTTCAGCAATGTTAACTAGGTGCCCGTAGGGCGCCGCAGCCCAAACCGTGGGGCCTACACACTCAAGTACCTTATACAGCAAGCAGAGTGGGGTTGATTCGAGGGGTTTCCTAGGGCCCTCATGTAACGTGATGTGAACTTGAAAAATACCAATCGAGGGGATTAGTCCTGAAACACACATGCCAAATTTATTGGGGTACGCATTCCTCTTTGGGGAAAAAATGGCTTGAATTTATGCTCAAAATCACTTTAAGGAGTTAGCTACGCTACTACGCCATACTGCTACTACTGCTAAAATCTAATCGTCAGTTTCAAACGGCCGCGATTCTGACAGACGGGTGGGCTACAATGTTCAATTTTACATGGACATTAAGGTATAGTAATATAGTCTCGTTGAAAAAAAAGTTGTAAAAGTGTGCTGGAAGGGTTCCAAAAGGTTTAAAATAAGCCCTTTACATAGGATAAATCAACAAGTAACTATAGTTACTTGACACTTGTTTACGGAAACAAGCGAGTTAGGCGGGAAGTGCGATACGTAAAAAAAGCGGACATTAAATTTATCTTCTTTGTGGAACGAGAAAAGGTGTCATTTTACTCTCATAAAAACAAATCAGAAAAACCCTCTCTGGCCAGGCCAGATGTAGAAAAATTATTTATAATACAAATGTTGTCTAAAGTCCATTAGGCTATGGATAGATAAAAAAATACTACATTACATGTTTTACAAGCCTAGCCAACCCTAGGCCAGCACAAATTGTTCTGACACACTTCCGACAAAATAAAATAGTTTGATTACTAAAAACCTAATTAGATAAACAATAGTATGATTGTCCACCTGGCTATACAAAAAGTACGGAATATTATATATTCTTTTCTGCAATGATCATCGCAAAACTCCTGGCACTATATGAAAACAAAAACAAACTGGCAAATTTCAAAGTTTTTGATAATCTTTAATTACATGGGTGTGGATGCATGAAAGGTATAAAATAACATTAGTTGTGCGCGTTGTAGTATGGGAAAGTTTCAATTGGATGTGAGTTGCTAGACTTTTCCAGTCCCTTTTACCGTCGTTATACCCTGGTTATACCACCTATACCAGAGTACAGCCCGGGTCATATATAAATCAGAGGTTTTGAAAGATACTCTTCAAGACATCTCGTGGTCAAATCTTGGTGTCATTATTTATAGGCCTGGAACTGCGTTATCGACGTAAATAAGAAAACATGGCTGCTAAATGTCAAAGGAAATCTCTATCACCCGAGAAACTATCAAGCCTAGAAGAAATATAACATGGAACGTAAAGAGAGCATTATATATCGATACCTTGGCCTTGGCATAGCATTAAGACTATGCCTTAGTTCTTATATTTGCCTTAGTTTCTAATTAATTTTGAATAATTCTATCTTGGCTGTCAAGTCTTATTTGCAAACCACCAAAGTTTGTTTTATGCTTTTGTTTTGATAAAATTTTATTTCACTTCTGACTGCCTTCTAGATATTGACTATTTTGTTGACCAAGAGTCTTTCAAAGCCTCCTAAATAATATTAATAACATCAAATAGTCTAGGGAACTTCCATCGATCGATAATGCAGTTCACAGGACGATATAAATAATGGCACCAAGAGTTGACCACGAGATGTCGGTGAAAGAGGTATCTTTCAGACCTCTTGATTTATATATGACCCTGACTGTACATGAATCCGGGCCTAGATATTTTACATCCTATTGTTATTGCTAATACCATAAAAATTAAATCAACTTTGATAAAAATATTATATTTTAACAAATAATTTTGTAATGGAACTTGAAAAAGTAATATCACACACATAACAACAACTTGTAGAAATACAGCCAAACCTTACACACTCAAAAGAAATGAGTTCTAAAAAAGGGCCAAGCTCATCTACCCTTCCACAGTTGCGCATTCTTAATTCATAAACGTACAGTGCCCCATAACAGCATCCTCGAAAAGCTTGGCATATAAAATTTGCATGTTATTACGTTTAAATTAATTAAAAAAAAGAACATGGATGAACTATTACGTTTAAATTAATAATCGCAAATTCTATTATGCCAAGCTTTTAGAGGATGCTGTTATGGGACACTGTACGTTTATGAATTAAGAATGCGCAAATGTGGAAGGGTAGATGAGCTTGGCCTTTTTTTTAGATCTCATTTATTTTGAGTGTGTAAGGTTTGGCTGTATTTCTACAAGTTTTTTGTTATGTGTGTGTGTTAGTTTATACGAACCAACGAAGCTTGTGTTGACGCAAGGTTATCTTGTTTAAGCAATTGTTAATCTCAGTTTATACGAACCGACGAAGCTTGTATGACGCAAGGTTTTCTTGTTTAAGCAATTGTTAATCTCAGTTTATACGAACCGACGAAGCTTGTGTTGACGCAAGGTTTTCTTGTTTAAGCAATTGTTAATCTCAGTTTACACGAACCGACGAAGCTTGTGTTGACGCAAGGTTTTCTTGTTTAAGCAATTGTTAATCTCAGTTTATACGAACCGACGAAGCTTGTGTTGACGCAAGGTTTTCTTGTTTAAGCAATTGTTAATCTCAGTTTATATGAACCGACGAAGCTTGTGTCGTGGCAAGATTTTTTTGTTGAAGAATAAAACGCTGAAGAGTGGAACGACCTCGAGGCATGTACAAGAAGAAGTGAAGGAGGGATGAGATGAGTGGACAGTGGTAGGGGAGTTGGAGATATGGTCGGAGGAAGGGAAAAGTCGACAGAGCTAGTGTGGCGTATAAAGTAGATTAGATGTCTTGCTATTCAGGCTGGTGTTGATTTTGTGTTGCGCATAAATATTGCCTGGTGGGAACACACTTTTACCCGAATTAATGTGACATGAAATAACATAACCATCTAACATTGACACACTAAAAGAGTAACTTGTGACAATATATTCGGTCCATAGAGTCCACAAAGTCCCATATGATGGTGTTTGTGCACGTAGCGAATGAAACATCGACACCAGCATAGAAATCCTCCTCATAACCTAAATACTGACATGAGCGCCCTGATTGTCCACTGCAACAACGTGTCAATGTTGCCGGATGCCTTTGTTAGCGCTTCAACGGCGGTGGAGTTTGGTTGCCCCCCCCCCCCCAACCCAAACTGGCATGGCAGGGCAGGGCATGGCAGAGGTTTTTCATCTTGATTATGTAGACAAATACATTTTACATCCTAAAATCGAATGCTGCTTGTATACTTATTTCTACACAAATAATTGGATGAGCGAAGCGATGACTTCAATTGCACTCCCCAAAAAAATTAGCTCGGGTGTTTTTTTTGTTTGTTAACTTAGACCTGTGACGTTTTTGGGTACAATCGAATAAATATTTCTCATAAATATCGTCATTTATGATTTTAAAATATTTTTAATGCGATATTTTCGTGACATTTGGGCCGATTTTGACCAAACGGGTGGGGCTACAACGTTCATATTTTACATAGCGATGTAGTAACTTTTGAAAAAAAAAGTTGAAAAAGTTATCCAGAATCCATAGAAATAAGGGTTTTTATATAAGTTTTTTGAGGTGTGTATAATAATTAACAAGAAACTATAAATTTGGCAACAATCACCTACAATGTGTTCAAAAAGCATGTCTTCGGGCCTCCAGATATTTTACATTCTATTTATTATTGTTACCATAGCAATAAGTACTACTTCATAAAAATGATCCTAATTTAATAAAAATGATTTTGCAATGGAACTTGAAAAAGTAAAGGAATCCCACACATACTAAAAACTTTCAAAAAGCTCATCCATCAACGCGGCTAAAAAAAGCGTTCGCGAAGCGGCCTAGCATACAAAATAAAAACATAAATATTCAAGTTAATGTTAATTTCCTGCCATGCACGTGCAAATTAGGTTGAACAAGAAGTAGCTCGTTAATTAATCGTTCCCTTTCGGGTATAATCTGTGTGTGTGATATTCAGTTTTGTGGGTCAAGCCGTTGTACTGGCGCACGTGTCGTTTCCACTTTGTAATTGTTGACTTGGAAGTTCTAGATAGCTCGTAGCTTGCTGGGGGCAGCGTGTTCGTCCGATACTCCGGGAAACTTTGTGAGTTGCAACTTGCAAGACGAATCTAGGAGTTGGATGAGGGAGAGAGAGAGAGATCGTCCCGACCATGCGGGCAATCCTGAACTCTGACTGTACGGTGTTTTCTTCTTGACGATAGTAACATAATATTTTCTACTACTTAAGTTTTAACTAAAAGAACTATTGGAACCACTCGGGCGCTGATGAAATAAGGATCTCTTTCATGTTTTAAAACTTCTACACGAAATGAAGAAGATATAAAATTAGGAAACAATATTTCTTCTGTTTTCCCATGAGACATTTTGTTTTATAAAACACATAAATGCATAAGGCTTACGTTCAAAAGTTTGGATTTACTTTGTTAGACTGATTTTCATTGGCTGAAGGGAATTATGTAGCTTATTCGCATCTCCACCCTTTTCCTTGCTCTGAATGCCCATTACGTGGTCTGTGTCGCCCGATGTCACTAATTATTGAGTTACTGGTAACAATCCTCATTTTACCAAGTTTCAAATTTATCAGTCAATTCTAGTCACATTTGTTTGGCATTTTTACACTGTGTAAAAATGAATAATGAATAAATTATAGCACTTTTCCATTGATTATAGAAAATAAGCAATAAAGAATCGAATTTTCTAGTAATTATTTAGAATCGGTCTAAATGGTCAATACACTCAGATAAATACGAATTATCAGACTCATTCATCACTCACTATCTGTTGCCACGTCAAACTCTGCGTGCGTTGGGTCGGCATTGAAGACAGGCCTCTCCATCTTCTTCTATCTTGCCACCACTCCTACCTGAAATTTCTAATTCCATCATCCTTATTATATGTATATTATAGAAAATATGATATTATGATAGGGGCATACATACGACCATTATTATTTATTATCTTTGGCCGCAGGAAACGGATCGCGCCGAAGATGAAATCAGTGATTGTCCGTCTTAAGGTCTTGGTGCTTTTAATGACTATAAATGTGACTCTGGAACTAAAGTAACCTTGGAAAAACCTTTGTTAGGATTACCGGTCAGGGTCAGAATCAGAATCAGAGGATCGCGCGTTGTGCTTTAGCACCTCCACCCGTAATCAGTATTTTCGATTGACGCAAAGTGCATATTGTAATAATTAGGAAAACGCTTAAGTCCCGCCGCGTTGTTGGATGAGCGTAATTGGTGCATTGAGCTGCCATGTGTTATGCGGATTTTCTGTTGTTCTGTGAAAAAATCATTACTAAGTGGACTTCACGGGAAGATTGGTCCGCAGGTACCAGGAATTTCCTCCCTCTTTACCACCACCACCTTCCTCGGACGGGCAGAGTGCACAAGATTTAGATCTTACCTATCCTCGACCCTTCTATTGATGGTCTCTAAACCCTTGAATAGAGATAAATTAATATTCTTTTCATTACATAAACTGTTGTAATTGACCTTTTAAATGTTCTTAAATGTTAATGATTTTAACTTTAATGTTTCCCTGAAATAAAATCAACACGAAAATGTTTTTGAACGCAAAAAATTGATTGAGAACTAACAATGTTTACAAAATATTCTTAGCACTTCTGATGAAGAAGTGTGTTGTATATTATACTGTTAAGTTCTTAGTTTTCAATCAATTTTTAGCATTCAAAAACATTTTCATGTTGATTTTACTTCAGTGAAACATTTAAGTTAAAATCATTTTCATTAAAGGGCATTTAAAAGGTAAATGACAACAGTTTAAGTAATGAAATGAAGGAAGGATTAAACTCTATTCAAGCGAAAATAATTTAATTTGATGGTTTCGAGACCATCAATAGAAGGGTCGAGGGACTATTAGATAGATACGATCTACCTCTTGTCCACTCTGCTCGGGCCAGGAAGGTGGTGGTGGTAAAGAGGAGAGGAAATTCTTGGTACCCGCGGACCAATCTTCCCGTTTGAAGATTTTTTAAAAATTAAATTAAATTAAATTAAAAATTAACTTAAATTTTAAATTTTTTTAAGAAATCAAAATTTGAAAAAAGGAAAAAATCGTAATATTAAAATTTTCTTAAGAAATAATTATTCGATTGCACACAAATTTACACGAATATATTAAGTCAAAAAATTAAGGTTCTGTGAAAAAATCATTGCAATAGGATAAAGCATGTAGGTGTTACAAACTGAAGAAATTTTTTAAAAATCGTAAAAAATCGTAAAATTGCGATTTTAATGAGAAATAATTTTTCGATTGCGCTCAAAAACGTGGCAGCTCTTGGTTCAGAGATTTCGAAGGCCTCCATAAAATTTCATCGCAATTGGAGTATCGGTTTAGCCGGAATCGTGCTAACAGACACAATAATACAGAAAAAAAAACATTCCGGATTTTTTTCTCCAGTGTAGTGAAATGGAATCTTCGCTTCGCTCGCTACGCTCATCCAATTATGTGTTAATGTTGAATCGCTGGATACTGCTTGCAGATTTTGACCTTTTACCAAATCAAGAATGTATTTGTTTAATTTGACGAATATGTTACGAACATACACGAAACCGACTTTCCACCCCTTTCGTCTTTATGCTTGGCGCTATTAAGGCTATTCCAGAGCACTCTTACCGATATTTTGAAAGTCAACGGAAAATGGCTAAAAGCTGGTTGGATGAAAGATAAACTTGAATAAAAAAAGGAAAAAAAAAAAACTTTTTTTGGACGGTGCAAAAGCTCTATTTTGGCCATTAAATGCAAATTTTGGGTCATTACGGAAATGAATGTTTTGGATGCAATATTTAATTTTAAGCTATGATTTGTTTTATCGCTTCAACACACCTTTGTCTTTGGACTGAGCATAAGTGAAAAGAATTTTCTGAAATAATGTTCGATGCACGATTTTTTTTGTCACATGGTACAAAAAGAGTTATGAACCGGAACACGAAAAAAATCATTTATCAAAAGTTATTTCATAAAATTAGTTTCCCTTGTACTCAGTCTAAAGGCAAAGGTGTGTTGAAGCAATAAAAAAAAATCGTAGCAAAAAATTTAATATTGCATCTAAAACATTCATTTCCGTAATGACCCACAATTTGCACATAATTGCCAAAATAGAGCTTTTGTCCCGTCCAAAAAAAGTTATTTATTTTTACTTTTTTATTCAAGTTCATCTTTCATCCAACCAACTTTTAGCCATTTTCCGTTGACTTTCAAAATATCGGTAAGAGTGCTCTGGAATAGCCTTAATAGCGCCAAGCATAAAGACGAAAGGGGGTGGAAAGTCGGTTTCGTGTATGTTCGTAACATATTCGTCAATACAAACAAATACATTCTTAATTTGTTAAAAGGTCAAAATCTGCAAGCAGTATCCAGCGATTCAACATCAACACATAATTATTACAATATGCACTTTGCGTCAATCGAAAATACTGATTACGGGTGGAGGTGCTAAAGCACAACGCGCGATCCTCTGATTCTGATTCTGACCCTGACCGGTAATCCTAACAAAGGTTTTTCCAAGGTTACTAATTAGTTCCAGAGTCACATTTATAGTCATTATTTTCATCTTCGGCGCGATCCGTTTCCTGCGGCCAAAGATAATAAAAATAATAATGGTCGTATGTATGCCCCTATCATAATATCATATTTTCTATAATATACATATAATAAGGATGATGGAATTAGAAATTTCAGGTAGGAGTGGTGGCAAGACAGAAGAAGATGGAGAGGCCTGTCTTCAATGCCGACCCTACGCAGAGTTGGAAGTGGCAACAGATAATGATGAATCAGTCAGTTAATTCGTATTTATCTGTGTGTATAGACCATTTAGACCGATTCTAAATACTAGAAAATTCGATTCTTTTTTGATTATATTCTATAATCAATGGAAAAGTGCTATAATTTGAACATTATTCATTTTTACACAGAGTGCTCTGGAATAGCCTTAAGTTCATTAAAATAATCATTCCTGAAAACAATAAATTAATCGTGAACATGTTATGTTTTTTCGTCTAATTTTATTTCTGGCCACCTAGATGCTTGTCACATAACGGTGTATTGTTTTCCAGATACTGAAGCCTACTCTGAGTTTGATTTTAACTGGATGGTCAAGGAACCTCGGTCGTTGGGTGGTTATTGGCTAAGTCTGCTGAGATCAACGTTTTAGAAGATATCTTTTTCTTTTGACTACATCGATGTTTTCCTCAATTTTCACGCAAATGTTTTTGTAGGTTACTATCATTAATGTAGGGTGTACAGTAATTATATTCAATATTCAATAAATAGCATCTGAATACGACAAACAACAAATATATTTTAAGTTTTGTGATCATGTCTCGTTTGTGTATACTCTATTATAAATAAATATGTTGTTGATTACAACAAATTTACAACAAAAATGGCGAATGCATCGGTTTGAACTCGTTTGCCTAATTCTTCTTAAAAAAACCAAATATTAAATTCGAAGAAGTACAATAGAAAAACAATACCTACTATTATCTTGTTTATACTTTTTCGCCCCACCAACCCACCCTTCCACCACCGCTCCCCCCCCCCCCCTCCCCCTCCCCGCACCAAGAACGCGTAGATATTGAAGTAGTGACGCAGACGGACTCGGCTCGCCTCTGCATGCTGAACGCTGAAAGAGGGAAATTATTGGTTAATCTGAAGAACATTCCGGGACTGGGGGGAATTTCAGAGGGAATATCGAGCAACTGAAGGCAGAATACATCTCGAAGGATGCTAGACACCTCCATCATGACAGCGTGTGTGAATGTATTTCGACGAGTGGTTTTGTGAATCGCATTCTGCAAGAGATGCTTGAAATATTACAACTTTGACGACTCGGGAACACAATATCAGACGTGTTTAGGCCTAACTGGAAGTATTCATGAAGGTTAAGTATAAAAATGTTCTAAAATTGTCAATGTAATCGTGAAGAGTCACTTCCCGATTTACGTAAACAAAGATGAGAACATCAGGCTTACAACAGATAGCACCACATAAACACCCTGTGTTCGTTGACGGAAGGAAAACTAATGTGTAGGGTCTCATTATCAAATAAGTTATCCAACAGTGATGTGAATAAACACATCGAGGGAGAATTAGGCTACAAGTAAATGTAATATCGGCAATGAATATGAATCGTTTCGAAAGTGTTGAAAATATATTCAAAAGTCTGTCCTATATTTTGTTAAGCTTTAATCCGGCGAGGACTTGGATCTGTTGTAAATGAGTGTTTGAAGCTCAGCGATCTGCAAGGTTTGTTTTCACAGTCGCTGTTCATCTGCCCGATGCTAATCTCAATGACGTTCGGTTCTAATGCATTATTGAAGGAGGGTTTTATCGCTGAAATGAACAATATGAAAACGATATATCCGCTACTCGAAAAGAGAAGACTACGAGTTGTGTGTAGGGAAACAGTGGCGTACAACGTAAATAGAGATGGATCACGATTAACCCCATCACCACCAACCCTATACCAGAAAACCGTATGCAACCATGAGTATGGTGTAAGGTAGTAAGGTTTGTTGTTGTATACTAGGAAGCTTCGCAAACGCTTTTTTTAGTCGCGTTGATGGATGAGCTTTTTTGTAAGTTTTTAGTTTGAGTGGGATCTCTTTACTTATCAAGTGCTTTTTGAACGCATTGTAGGTGATTGTTGTCAAGTTTTAGTGCTACTTCTTAATTGTTATTAAATACCTCAAAAAACTTAAATTTAAAACCTTTATTTATATGGTTTTTGGATAATTTTTTCAACTTTTTCTTTCAAAAAGCAATACATCACCATTACCTTAATGTCCATGTGAAATATGAACGTTGTAGCCCCACCCGTTTGGTCAGAATCGGCCCAAATGTCACGAAAATATCGCACTAAAAATCGAAAAAAATCGTTAAAAGTATGATATTCATGAGAAATATTTCTTCGATTGTACCCAAAAACGTGGCAAGTCTAAGTTCAGAGAAAACGAAGGTCCCCTCCAATTTTCATCAAGATCGAATATGCCGTTTGCCCGGTAGCGTGCGAACAAACAGACAGAAAAACTAACAAAAAACAAAACACCCGAGCTATTTTTCTTGGGGTAACGTAAGTGAAAAAAAAAACAAAAACAGAAAGTCAAATTGAAGTCTTCGCTTCGCTCATCCAACTACTTTGCTTTTGAAATGCACATCGGAAGTAGTTTTCTAGCACCTGGCACACGATAATCGTTTGACATTGGTCATTCTTCTGCCATATACGCTCGCATGTACGATTATTTTAATTACATTATTATTATTATTATTATTATTATTATTATTATTATTATTATTATTATTATTATTATTATTATTATTATTATTATTATTATTATTATTATTATTGACTTTATACGCCAACGCATTTATTATGAGTGAAGTCCCACACATCATGCAATCTATTGGACGTTCGAATAAAGTGCACAACGTCTAATAATCCTGTCAAATAAGATCGTATATTGACGCTTGGAGGAAAAAATTGCGATGTCGCTGAATTTTTGCAGAGACCTTCCTTATATAATACTAAACAACATACTAAAACTCCCCTACAATCGGACTGGAGCTTCGGCCACCATATTGGAAAATGGCGGCCAAAAGGTGTTTGTTATCGAATATCTCCAAATTTGTTTGAGATAGACAAAATATCTCAATGGCAGAAATATTCCCCATTTATTTCCCTACAAAACAGGGGTCTTCTATAATTTTGGTAGGGGCAACGGTTACGTCACAAAATCGTGGTTTATATGTTGCTTATTGGAGTACCAGCTTATTTCCAAATTTTCACGCCCAGCATCAAATAATGCCCGGTAAATCCGTAAGAAATCGATTTAAATACAAAAGGACTTTTGTACGGGGTTCATGAAAGCTTCCATTAGTATTTTAAAAAATCAGTTCTGCGAAATCGGATTTTGCATTTACCCGGAATTTGGGTTTTTCCATTGTTGGAATTTCCTAAAAAAATGCCCTTTTTGACTGTCCATTATTAAGCACTAAATAGCATTTGAGGAAAAATTCTTTCTACGCACATTGAAATGACTTAAATAATGATCCGATTACAACCAAAGTTTAAATCCAATATGGCTGCTAATTCCTAATATCCACAACATCAAAGTGAATTATGTAACAAAAAGAGTGTAAAAACAGCACGAAAACAGTATTCATATTGTGAATATTAGGAATTAGCAGCCATATTGGATTTAAACTTTGGTTGTAATCGGATCATTATTTAAGTCATTTCAATGTGCGTACAAAGAATTTTTCCTCAAATGCTATTTAGTGCTTAATAATGGACAGTCAAAAAGGGCATTTTTTAGGAAATTCCAACAATGGAAAAACCCAAATTCCGGGTAAATGCAAAATCCGATTTCGCAGAACTGATTTTTTAAAATACTAATGGAAGCTTTCATGAACCCCGTACAAAAGTCCTTTTGTATTTAAATCGATTTCTTACGGATTTACCGGGCATTATTTGATGCTGGGCGTGAAAATTTGGAAATAAGCTGGTACTCCAATAAGCAACATATAAACCACGATTTTGTGACGTAACCGTTGCCCCTACCAAAATTATAGAAGACCCCTGTTTTGTAGGGAAATAAATGGGGAATATTTCTGCCATTGAGATATTTTGTCTATCTCAAACAAATTTGGAGATATTCGATAACAAACACTTTTTGGCCGCCATTTTCCAATATGGCGGCCGAAGCTCCAGTCCGATTGTAGGGGAGTTTTAGTATGTTGCATTTGAGGCCAAGTATTTCCCACCAACTTTACTTTTATACTATTGTGTATACTATACTCATAAGTGGTATAATGCATGGTATGCAGTTTGGATTTAGTTTATTGAATTCTGTTTTAAGATTAACACCTCCCTCCAAGTTGGCCCAATTCTAGCTTCCTAACTTAAGGCTATTCCAGAGCACTCTTACCGATATTTTGAAAGTCAACGGAAAATGGCTAAAAGTTGGTTGGATGAAAGATAAACTTGAATAAAAAGGAAAAAAAAATAACCTTTTTTTTGACAGGACAAAAGCTCTATTTTGGCCATTGTATGCAAATTTTGGGTCATTACGGAAATGAATGTTTTGGATGCAATATTTAATTTTTAGCTATGATTTTTTTTATTGCTTCAACACACCTTTGTCTCTGGACTGAGTATAAGGGAAAAGAATTTTCTGAAATAATGTTCGATGTACGATTTTTTTGGTCACATGGTACGAAAAAGAGTTTTGAACCAAAAAAAAAAATCATAGCTAAAAATTAAATATTGCATCTAAAACATTCATTTCCGTAATGATCCAAAATTTGCATATTTTGGCCAAAATAGAGCTTTTGTCCCACCCAAAAAAAAGTTATTTTTTTTCCTTTTTGTTCAAGTTCATCTTTCATCCAACCAACTTTTAGTCATTTTCCGTTGACTTTCAAAATATCGGTAAGAGTGCTCTGGAATAGCCTTACTCTTAAAACAAACTACAATAAACTTAAGTTAACTGCAAACCAGTTTAGTTGGTTATACCACTGAGGTAGTATACAGAATAATATAAAAATAAAGTTGTCGGGAATTACTTGGCCTCAAGTGCAGTTGTGTCGCCTTAGAACACAACCTGACTCACCTGACCTATCATTATGATTTTGTCTTTTTGTCGAACTTTTCTACAGCTACTGATTCTGCTGTGTATATGATATAAAGTTTAAATTTAAAACAAATTTAAAAATTTTCATATTTTTTGTCCCATTTATTTAAATTTCCCATTTTGTCCACATCCAATATCTAAGATAAATATTGTTAAATATTGCATCAATCTTTTTGTGTGTTAAATCAAAATATCTATAGGTTGTACTAATAATGTTGGTTGTCAATATTAATAAAGTGGAACATTGCATTATTATTAAACTATCTATAGACTATCTCCCTTTGTCAAATTCCGGGACGTTCGGATAAATAAACAATATTTTCTAGTTGTTTTTTTGGGATTTCGGATATTGCCTGGATATTCCAATTAATGTTAGATGCAAATCTTGTCAACACATTGTACAATATCAAATGCCGTATGGAGATATCGTCAGCAACATGGTTGAAGTGGAAACGTAAAATTGAAAATACAAACAATTAATTATTCGCAGTGGTTTTCATTTAACAATGTTTCGAAGATTCAAATCAACATCTTCCCCTATCATCCTCATCATCCCTTCATCCCCATAATCCCATATTCCATCATAAAAGTTTATCATGAAGTCAACATCCCATCATCCCATCCCATCATCCCATCATCCCAATTCCCAACCATGTCATTATCCCATCAACCCATATTTTTACTACTTACTAATTCGTCAGTTTCAATTGGCTAGTGATTCTGACCAAACGGTTGCGGCTACAACGTTCATATTTTACAGAACAACCAGGATTTTACTCAGAACGCAGAGGTAAAGTCTGGATCACTTGGAAGCTCCATAGTTTATCGGATCATATCGGGTTGTGGTTTGCTCAAAAATGTCATTTAAAGAAAAAGTTATATGCGGAGTTAAAAAACTTTTTTCAAATATTGCTCACTCTTCTTATTTAACATGACCGTAAAATGGCACCAAACAGTTAATTTATAGTAATTTCCTAATTTTGTGCAAGAGACAATTATTTTGAATGTCAAAATGTGCTCTGATAGCGATATGCGCTCATCCTCCGACCAACCTCCCAAAAATACTGATTCTTTTCATGAAAATTAAAGGTCAAAAAGCGTTCCAGGCTGTATGAAAATAAGCTGGATTAACCATCAAGAGAATTTTTAAATGGCCATTTAACATTGTAAACAAAATTTGCCTGAGCTCGGCAAACAGTCTTAAAATAGTTGCAAATTATATTTTGCCAAGCTTTTCAAGGATGTAGTTACGGGTTAGTGTACGTTTATGAATTAAGAATGCGCAAATGTAGAAGAGTTTTTGAGCTTGGCCCTTATTTTGGATTTCATTGCATTTGAATGTATAAGGTTTGGCTGTATTTCTAATTTTTTGAATGCGTGGGATTCTCATATACCAACGCAATAGAGGGCAGTATTGTTGCCCCTAATAACAAAAAATACAATTAAACATTAGTCTAAAACATCAAATAGATCTTATCAAATAGCTCTTACCATTTATTTTATGGCTTTGTGGAATATAACCGTTTATTTAAAAATTACGTTTAAAAAGTGGATCAAAATGTATATTAAAATATGACATCAGATTATGTGAACAGATCGAACATGTTCTGAACTCGCCCCTCGTCATCATGAGCCATCATGTGGAGCAAAACAAATGACTGTCGTCAAAATAAATACACCGATTGGTGCCCAGTTAGAACGAGCGGTATGTATCGCTTTATGGCGTCCCAGCATTTGGAAGTTATTAATAATCCATACGGACAGATATAGGCTCACTAACGACTTAGCATATTTTATTTGAAAACTCTATCGCTGTGGCGATCACCGGCAATGGTTTATTACTAATTGAATATTCATATCTGAATATTAGCGTGCATTATTTGTAACAGTGAAAATCTGTATGGGAAATGGAAGCTGATTCGTATTAACTGAGGATTTATAAGCGACATTCACAGAAGCGTTACAGTCACCGGGCCGCGTGTCCGTCTCTGTGTTTGTGTGTGTGTGTGTGTGTGTGTGTGTGTTTGTTTGTGTTTGTTTGTTTCAATTAGTAGTTTGGCTTAAAAATCTGGATTCATTTAAATTCATTTCATGAATATCTTATGCATCTACAATTATTATTGAAATAAAATTTTTGAAATAAAAACACTGTATTCTAATTTAAACTTGTCAGTTTAAATGCTAAGTTCTTAGTTCATTTATTTCTTTACGTTTGAATAGAAATTGTAATATATTATAGCTGCTCCATCGGAAGTTTGCAGCTGGTGACGTCACCGTTGGGCTAGTTCTAGCCAATCAGCGGCCCCTAACTAAAATACCTATCGCTCATAGGCCCGCCCGGCCGCGCCGATGCCACTAGCATCTGCATTCTTTCGATGGAGCAGCTACCCATACAGCACTCAATATTGTATGACTATTAATTTTAAGTGCTCGTGATAATGTCTAGATATTGATGTCGTATTCACGTTAGTACAACATTCGACGCGACGTTCAGTTCTTTCAATTTCCTTTGATTTCATCAAATATCTTTACAATGTTTATAGAATTTTCTTGTTTCAACATTTGGAAATTCAACGGTTAAATAATATAGCTTTTTCATCAAATATTCCTGTAATGTCGATAGGATATTCTTCTTTAAAAATTTGAAGTCTCAACGGTTTTTGTGGCGTGGGGTAGCTTGTCCCATCCTGTCTGTTCTCATTCGACGATTGGTCGTCGGGAGAGGAAGACGTACGTGTGGCCGTTGTGTTTAACATGACTTAGTTTGATTGTAAAAATCAGCAGAAGTGTTTAAATACCGCTGAGATTAGTGAGTGAATTGTGTCCAACTCAAATCTTGGATTACAAAATTTCTTTTCTAGGTAGATATATTTAAGTTCTATGAAGAAACGTTGAGTTTAACTAGGCTCACCTAACCTCACTTCGTTTATTCGCTTTGCAACGTGTGACAGGCAAAATTGTATTGTTATATTATATCATGTATTCTTGCTAACAACTAAGCCACAAACACACATTTTGTGATATGTGCCAGTGCAAGTTAAGCTGTGTGTGGGTAAACACTACAAGTGCTTAGTTCACTGATGTACCATAAGTGAATAGTAAGTGGTGTGTAGCACTTTCAGGCCACCACACTAGTTTTGCAGAGCAGGCATGTGAACATAATAATAGGTATTCCTAGCTCCGTAAAAGCTCTCTACAAGTATGCCTCCTGGAAACACCAGCCATGATGCAATATTCATATGGTGCTATGGTGCTATGGTGGTTATATGGTTATTTATCTTGTAAATATTAATTAGCCGTCCGCGGTGGCTCATTCGATTGATTGGGGTGTAGGTCCGGAGCGTATGACACCAGAGGGACGTGGGTTCGAACGAATAAGGTATTGCTTTTTGTATTTGTTCTTCACCAGCTCATCCGTCATCACCCATCGTCTCAAATTTTTTGGCAAATATTGTGTGCTGTATGGGATTTATATATATATATATATATACTACCTACCTTATTTGTATGTATCAATTGTTTTGTTATGGATTTAAATAAAGATTATTTAATGGTAAAGTATGAGCTACTGGCTTGTTAGGACGTCACACAAACAACGTCGTCAAACAAAGTAAAACAATGCAAACTTATAAAAACTAAACATCGTGGCCCAGGAATCTACAAAATAGTAGAAATGCATGAGTCTCAAATTTAAACTATTTTGTAGTTTCCATTGCGACGCCTTCAAATTTCTATAATTTTGCATTGTACAAGTTTGTTTTCGTCATGAACAACCTGTGGCTTGTACTTAGTTTCAATTCATTTGTTTCGTTGTTGCGATAGGGCTAGTACATTATAGGGCCGTAAAAGCTTTAAATTTATTAATATTGCGCTCTACATATTATCTTGCAGTGCGTTAGTGAGAACAATATTTACTCCCCCCTTCCTCCCGCTCTTTTATATTGATACCCATACTTGGTTGCAAAGAATTTGCCTTAAAAAACTTCTTAAAAAATTGTCAAATTTCACGAAAGTTTGTGTCACAAAAATCTGCACAGGCAGAATAAATCATCTGAGGTATTTTGAAGACCTCAAGCAAACAAGCATCTCGAACTAAAAGGATTCAACAACAATCTGCAATTTGATATCTTCAATCTGTCTCAGATGAGTATATTGCAAGGGTAACAGGTACCGAAGTACTTATTTAATTTCTTTACTGTAATATCCTGTTTAATTTGTTAACATTGGTTATTGTATACAAATTGCAAATTAATTGATATTTTAAAAATATGTTATTTTATTATCTTTCCCCATTTTCATAACAAATTAACATTCAGTTTGGTGGGACCGTTAGCTCCGTTGACTCGCGCTTGTTAGCCACTTCTTCAGACTCATCTTCATTCGACACTTATACCATATTATTCTGCTGCTTGTTCACCAATCTCTCGGTCTTCCTAATCCCTTCTATCCTCCCAAACTCTCTTGTTGGTATTATTTTCTGTTTCCAAATTATTTTCATGTGTCCAAACTATCACAGCCTCTCTCTTCCAATACGCCATCTCAAACTTTCAATACCCATGTTCCCTCCTTAGAGAACTACTTCTCAATTTATCCATTTTAATAACCCCCAATACGGCACGTCTACGAAATTTCAATCCTGATTCATCAAACTAAATATTAATTATAAAATATATACGATTTTTACCTTTTTACCACACCTTAAGATAAGATAAGATAAGATTTATTCTTCAAATAGACAATTTTACGACTAATTATTAGTCCAAATCTCTACAGAGATGTGCGAAGAGTGGTATAAGGTATATAGAAGTCTAGGCCTGCCTGCCTAATACAGAACATGACAATATAATGGAAAAAATAGTTAAATTACAAATATATGGTATGGTTCAATGACAATTGGTGTACCAAGACAATAAGTTGTTCTGACAAGGTCTGCCAGTTGATAACAATAATACAATAGGCACTTTAATAAAAAACATACAAAGTGGTTCTAAAATGGTAAGTAATAATATTGGTACGGCCTATACCCAATAGTCAAGTTACAAAATAATGTATGAGATGCAGATTGATTCTAGGAAGTTAGTGGCCGATCCTAGAGACATTGGTAACAATATGGTAATAATAATATCTAATTTGTAACATAATCACAAAGCATAGTGTAAAACAAATCTTTATTGTCTGGAGTAGGAACTTTTTTTTAAAACTCTTGAACCTTCTTGAAAGGGATTACATTGATTTTACCAAACGACACAAACAACTAACAGGTAGAATAATAATAATACTATTGTTTAAGTGAAATGCGATGATTTTAATTTTTAAGGTACAGAATAAATTGTTACCAAACTACTGAAGATTAAAGTAAAAGATAATAGCGGAAATTCATGGTTATGCTCTACCACAAGGGGTGTAAAGACTTAATTCTACTTGCGGAAATTCATGGTTATGCTCAACCACAAGGGGTGTAAAACTTAATTCTACTTGAAAAGTTGTCACGAGAAAATTGCTACTAAATCTATTTTCATACAGGCCCAAGAGAATTTAACAACCTACCACTAACAGTTGTGAAACTTACGCATACTTATTTACTTACAAACTTAAAGAAAAAGTATCTCTAATCTCTTGCATAGAGCTCAGGCTCGATTATAAGTGTAAATTGTTAAAAGATTATTGCAATCTCTATAAGGCCCAATATCTGCGATTTTCTATGATAGCCAGATAGGCCTAATTATATTTTATGACATGGATGATTGATGTAATGTACTAAAATAGCTGATTTAAGCTAAAATAAAGACTTACTTACTTACTTACATACTTATTTACTTATTTACTTACATACTAACTTAATAACTTACTTACTTAATAACTTACTTACTTACTTACATACTTATTTACTTACATACTTACTTACTTACTTACTTACTTACTTACTTGCTTACTTAATTACTTTCTCGCTTTCCCCTTCCATCCTTTCTTCCTTTCTTACTTAAAACTTATTTACTTAATTAATTACTTACATACTGACTGACTGACTTACTTATTTTCCTTCCTTCCTTCCTTAAATTCCTTAAATTATTACTTACTTACTTACTTACTTACTTCCTGACTGACTGACTTATTGTGCTTAAGTGCTTCAAAACGTGTGTTTGCTAAGTGAGGGTTGTGCATTAAATAAATAAATAAATTGTATTTAGAGTCTACCCACTCAGTTATTAACTGATTTTCAGTGGGGGACAGTAAATCAAAGCGACCAAGACAACCCTGTTGGTTTTGACGTATCGACGAGTGAACGATAACCAACCAAAGATCGATATTTTTAATAGGAAATATAGCAATCAGTGGTATGGACAGTGCGAACACCCGCGGATCAACGCCAGAATCAACAAGGCCGATTCAGAACAACTTTGAATTTATTATGTGCTTCGTTGTTAAAACGGCTCCAAAGTCACCGTTTACAAACTCCTAAGACAAGAACTGATGGACTTGAGTCCAAATCAGAAGTTTTTAATCAGAAGTTAAAAATTTCTGCCTTGGGCGGGAATCGAACCCTGGACCTTCTGCATTGGAAGCAGATACGCTAACCACCAGACCAACGAGTGTGGTTCCAAGGTCACTCGGATCTGGTCTGTAACGGACGGAGACAACCAGGATCCAACTCATGATTGATGACGTCACTTCCGCAAGGTACATCCGAGCACCGGCGCCACTCAGCGGGCGAGGCGAGAGATATGGCCAAGAAATGTGTCCATTTCAGCAAAACAGGAATCCAACTTTTACTTCTTTGAAAAACAACCCTTGAGTGCATGGTGGTGCTTTACCTTTTTCATAGAGAGGGCACGAATTAAATCTGGTAAATATATTTTAAGTCTGCACTAAATTTTAGACGTAAACTAACACTCCACTATTTTAAATCAAGTAATTTTTTTGTAAATCGCGTATTGAATAGACACTTGGAACTTGGAACACTTGGACTTTGGAATCAATATAAAACAAAATAGTAAAGTGTTTCTTCCTTTTAATTGTAAAATTAGCATTAATAGGATTATCATACTTGAACTGCCGTTTTATATAACGTACTCTTATTCATAAGTCTCATAAGTTCATTTTTTGTGTATTATCTGGAGTCAACTCGAAGCAGAACCACGTTTGTGTAATGACTTTTAAACCATTTATTAAAAAATAATTTTTAAATAATATTGCATAACTGTTGTTTTATTGTGGTGGACTACACTATAAAATATAGCGCTGGTGCGCGAACTATAGCAAGTTGTGTCTACGACTAAATGAGTGGCTAGTTCTTTATCTATATTATCGATTGGATTTGTGATTTTATACCTTGAAGTATTCATTTTAAATGTAAAAGAATTCAGTAAGCTGCAGGAAAGTCTATATCACTGGTGCGGGGGCATAGAGCTGAGCCAAATAATCATAAACCAAATAACGAACATTGCAAAATTGGGTTTTCAAATCACATTTGCGTTTTTATGGGTTTTGTGGCGCTCACTAATTTTAGTTTGGATAATAAATGTTAAATTTGAAAGTGATACTAAAATGTAGTTTGTTATGTTAATATCCCCTAAAATTGGCTATGGTACATATATTTGCAAAAGGAACCCTTTTTCCACATTTTAACCAAAATAACATGCCGAGTAGTAACACATATTATACACATTAACGTTAAAGCATTATTTTTTTAATAAAGCTAATTTAAAGGAAAATGATTTGTAAGAAAATATGAAAGCTAACGAGTAATATTAATGCTTGCTATGATTACGCGTACTCGATAAGTACGTTGATGGAAATAGAGATTCTGTTCACTATTCATTTCGTCATACTGGTCTGAAAGACTGAAACGAGAATGATTGGCGTTTCATCGGCGTGTTTTGTAGTGAAGTTCACCTGATCATAGAGTTATGCATGTGTATGAAATAATAACAAGTATACATACATAAACATATGGAATATTATGCAAATGTCTCAACAAAAGTACTACAAAAATACAGTTTTGTATAGAACGAATTGAAATGAATAAATTCATTTTGCATAACAGCAGCGGGATAGTGAACTGAGGGAGCTTGTGCACAATAACATTACCGAGATAGATCGAATAGAAGACTGCACGTTCACCTAGATTATTTAGCGTTGCGCTCCAGTCGCAGGAATTATGCTGACACGTGGAACAAAGCGCCTAATGGAAGCTTAAGAGGACATGCAGGAAATTAAAGTAGATGCATTTTACACAATCCATTATAGTCGCTGCACTTTGCACACTGAGCCATCCCGAACACGAACTAAGTGTCCCGATGTCAGAAGCGGGGTGTAATTCTCGTCGTCCGTCGCGCCGAGTACTCGGAGCAAAGCTATGTCAACGATTCCCGTGAAAACAGATCTCGCTGAGTCGACTCAACTATGGATTGATGGATGTATCGACAATCAACTCGAGCTTCAATCAACACCTGGGGCAACGGGAACTTCCAGAGATCATTACTTAATTTTCCCGAGTGTGGCGTTTGTCCGTGGCTTTATTACGGCCATGTCTTTTCGCTATCGTTGTCAACACTAGGACAATACCTCAGTGAAGTATCGTGTGAGGCAAGTAACGAAACAATTATTATTAAAGCTAATGGGACTGTGTGTGTGTCTGTGAGTAAGTTCGCTCCAGAACGGCCGAACCCCCTACCAGATTGCACTGATGTTTAAACGGACATCCGGCACCAGTCTGCTAGGTGGTGGGTGCAGATAACATTTTCAACAAAATCCATTACGATCAAACGCACAAGAAATAATAAATTGAAAATTTGCAGAATATTTATCGAATCATATTTTGAATGTCAGGCTGTGAATGAAGAATAACGTATCTTCACGCTCAAGGTTTCCCAAAATTCCGTTGGGAGATTGAGTAAACATTGCAATCTTTGCTCGTATTTCGTACTGACTATGTTTTACATAGAATATTGTATGCATTTCAAAACATGTTCTATACTTTTTTAATACAATCCAGAAATTACAAAATCTATCCCGTTCAGGGTTTGAACCCAGTCTATAATAAGCTATAGGGAGGATACATCCTTTGGTATCAGGGGGAGGACAGAATGTTCCAGGGTTCTCAACACATGGCAATCGTCAAACAACGACTTACGCGTTTTGCCTAGTTAGACGAGGGAGCAAAACGACAGAGTAACTACGAAACTCAAACGGGACTTCCTTGTGATTCTGTCGTTTGTTTGGTAAGAAAAAACGGCCAAACCACTGGATATTGCTCTGAAATTTGGGCTCGGGAAAATGGGTGTTTTTTTTTTGTTTTTTTTTTGTATTTTTGTCTGTTTGTTCGCTCTCTACGCAGGCAAACGGCATATGCGATCTTGATGAAAATTATAGGAAACCTTCGAAATCTCTGAACTTACACTTGCCACGCTTTTGGGTACAATCGAAGAAATATTTCTCATCAATATCGTACTTTTTCGATTTTTTTCGATTTTTAATGCGATATTTCCGCGATATTTGCCATTTGGCTCGCGACCGGGCAAACGGCTACTCCGATCTTGATGAAACTTTATGGGAACGTTAAAATCATTAACATTATATATGTTTTGATTTTAGGTACATTTGAAAAAATATTTCTCGTAGAAATCGTACTTTTACGATTTTTTTACGATTTTTTCCCCGAAAATTATCGTGATGTTTGGGCCGATTCTGACCAAACGGGTGGGGCTACAACGTTCATATTTTACATGGACATTAAGGTAATGGTGACGTATTGCTTTTTGAAAGAAAAAGTAGAAAAAGTTAGCCAGAATCCATAGAATAAAGGTTTTAATGAGTTTTTTTAGGTATTATTGGATGAGCGTAGCGAGCGAAGCGAAGATTCCATTTCACTACACTGGAGAAAAAAATCCGGAATGTTTTTTTTTTTTTTTTTCTTTCTTTCTTTCTGTATTTTTGTGTGTTTGTTAACACGATTCCGGCTAAACCGATACTCCGATTGCAATGAAATTTTATGGAGACCTTCGAAATCTCTGAACTTAAAACTGCCACGTTTTTGAGCGCAATCGGGAAATTTTTTCACATAAAAAACGCAATTTTACGATTTTTTTCGATTTAAAAAAATTTCTTCGACTTATAACACCAACATGCTTTATTTAATTATTGTAATGATTTTTTTACAGAACCTTATATTATAAATGAATATATTCGTGTAAAATTTGAGCGCAATCGAATAATTATTTCTTATGAAAATCGCAATTTTACGATTTTTTTCTTTTAAAAAAATTACGATTTATTAAAACAATTAAGTTAATTTTTTATTTAATTTACTTTAATTATACAAATTAAGTTAATTTTTTTATATAATTTAATTTAATTAAAAAAAATCTTCGACCTAGCAATGATTTTTTCACAGAACAACAGAAAATCCGCGTAACACATGGCATCTCAATGCACCATATACGCTCATCCAACAACGCGGCGGGACTTAAGCGATTTCCTAGTAATAACAATTAATAAGTAACAATAGAAACTTGACAACAATCACCTACAATGCATTCAAAAAGCACTTGCAAAGGAAAAGTAATCCCACGCAAACTAAAAACTTACAAAAAAAGCTCATTCATCAACGCGGCGGGACTTTAGCGTTTTGCTAGTAATGTATAATAATAGTACCTCTGATTTGCTAGAGCTTTCCACGGAAGTTGTTGTTCACCTTCTTGCCTATGAAGACACCATGGCTGCCTGCTCGCGATATCCACAATGGGCTGTTTCGTGACTTCAAAAGGGACTTTCTATTATGTCTGGATGGTGTGGTAAATGGAGATTTGGGTTAAACCATCAAACGACTTCAGCCACGTTCTTCACCAAAAAGCGGATCCAGCCACCACCAAAACTCTTTCTAAATGGCAAAGCAATTCCTTGGAGTACATCCAGTAAGTTCTTGGGGGCGCTCGTAGACTCAAGCTGACTTGGAAGACCCATCAGGACAACGTATGTTTCCGTGCAACTCGGAAAACTTTTTCCCTGCTATCTATGCTCAGATCACGGACCGACTTTGTATTTACTCTCAAATCATTCGTCCCTCGTCAATCACTTACGCCTGCTCAATCTGGGGAGGGGCCGCTTACTCGCGCATTAACCGTCTTCAAATGTAGAACAAAATCGCAATCTACGTATGGTCACTCACTCCTCACGCTGCACACCAATTCATCTTCTCCATCGTGACATCCAATTTCCACTTTTAAAGGAACAAAATATAACAAATCTCTCCCGATCGTTCTTCAAATCATTAGCATCAAACAACCACAGCTGAAGTCCGCCAACAACGTCTTTTCCATCCCCTAAAACTACAGTCCGATATTAACAACCGCCCCACAGCCAGTTGCGACTTACCAGAAACGTATCACTTCAGATCGCAAAAATTTCTTCAAATCCCTGGAGAAAAACTCCGGCTGCCTCGCAAGGTAAGCCATAATCGGTAGCCTAAAAGAGGCGGGTGTAGGGGCCCGATCTTACTTAAAGTAAGACACCTCGCTAGCCGCGAGTGGTCTTTCCTAGCTAGGACTGAATACCCGAAACCGTAATTTAAAAGCAAAATGACTCAGTCCTTCCCAGCTTCATGCAACGTATAGTTTTACATATTTTATCAACGGCTAAATGACAGCTAATCCCCCAAAAAAACTTTACCCCACATCAAATTGTGCCATTAAATTTCGTAAAAGCGTAAATGCTGCTTTTAAAGGTAGATATTATACCCGTTACTGAATATAAAGCAAAAGTTAAGGCAAACTTATTGTACTGAAACTGTACTGAACTGTACTTCCGTAAGACTTCCCGATAGAGAAGCTATTCTGTCTCCACGAAACCACCGATAACTTCACACGGTCCGACCTCGCTCCACGGTCCAAGCTCCCTCCACGGTCCGAAGTTTCTCCACGGTCCGACCTCCATCCACGGTCCGAAGTTCCTCCACGGTCCAACCTCCATCTACGGTCCGAAGTTCCTTTACGGTCCTGGTCAGTCCGCCAAACAGGCAAAGACGTCACTTCTCAAGACTTCCCCTCGGTTCGTCACCAATCATTAGCTTCTCTAATTACTGACTTATCACTCTTCTCAAATAATAAAGTGGGACTTTCTCCCTTTCGTCGACACGCGCCTTCGAGTCAGCAAACTCCGTACATTGCCTCAATGCAAAGTCTGATTCCTTGGGTTATTTCCTTTTGTAGAAATAGCTGCAACAATCACATTAAAATTAAAGAATCATACATTAATAAGCGTCGCAATAATTACACAACACCCACAGATAAACTGGTCTAAAATATAAGTTATCTTCCCAAGTCCAACAGAAATATGGCTATTCCAGTCATAGTGTTGCCAGTATAAGGATGCGTCAACTGTATAGCCACAATGCGAAACTCTAGCCTAATAAGCTGGGAGGAAAGACCCATGCTGGTTGGATCATGCCTTATAATAAGTGTACCCCCCCAAAATACAAAAATTTGTAAAAAAATAAAAAAAAAAAACGGCAGCCAAGGTTTCCTTCCAAAGTCTTCGGCTGTGAATGCTGTGAGATATAGAAGTTGAGCCAAGCATTTCATTCTTTCTCCCTAGTTTTGCATTGAAAAGAAGTAAGATCATTTCGCCTGTTGACGAGCGCCAAGCCAACCATTTTCGTGGTAAAAAAGTAAAAATTTTAAACTCAAAATCATAAAAAAATTACTTGGCCATTGACTTTTTAGAGTCCTCGTACCAAAATCAATAGCCAAGTAATTTTTTTTTTATGATTTTGAGTTTAAAATTTTTACTTTTTTTACCACGAAAATGGTTGGCTTGGCGCTCGTCAACAGGCGAAATGATCTTACTTCTTTTCAATGCGAAACTAGGGAGAAAGCATGAAATGCTTGGCTCAACTTCTATATTTCACAGCATTCCACAGCTGCCGAAGACTTTGGAAAAAGAGCTTGGCTGCCGTTTGTTTTTACAAATTTTTGTATTTTGGGGGGATATCACATCTTTTTGTTGTTTGTTTCATATCAAGGCGTGAAATACGTGAAATACGTGTAAAGGTGGATACAGTGCCTTTTAAAACAGATTGTCTAGAAACAAAAGCTACCATCTTTTGTTTTTGTTTACAATCTGTAGTTGGCAATATAAAATGTTTTTATTAAATTTCCCATGGTCAATGTCGTCTTGGGTGTTTGTGTGAATGATTTCTTGACCGGAAATTAACACATTGACGCATAATTATAATCAGCAATTAAAATATTAAAATTGTATTAAATACGTCCTAAAGTTTTTCCCAAAGTTAAGGGTGGTAGGGAACAGTGGGGGTGAAATATCGCTTGCCTCCTGGCGGATTATTATGTTTCATATTATTATGTACCATCATGCCAAATTTCATGCTGATAACTCATTCGGTGCCTTCATGGGGTGCGCTGACTCTTTGTCTACGGACATTTGGTATAATCAGTCATTTGGTCTAAACAACTTTTTCGTCTAAGGCGACAAATGGTATAACTGGACATTCGGTCTGGTATTTTTTGGTCTATAGTTCTTTCGTCTAGTATGTATATTGAGGTCTAAAAACATTTGGTCTAATCTCCTAAATAAAAAGTTCTACATTTTTATTTTTCTAATGTTATTCTTGTAATATTCGTAATTTTGTACAATATTTTCAATTTGTTGCTGGTTGGTTAGATAGCGCTTGTTAACTGGTCGCCTTACTGTGTTATGTCCACCTGCAAGCTGTGTCATTATGACTGCTATTTCCCTCTGATCTTTCTTGAGATGTTCTATGAACTTCCAAATTGATGCGTGATGTGTAAATATAAGCTTCTGGAATCTACTATGCCAACCCTCGACAACATTATTTGTGCGCTGTTTGCCACTTACAACTAGATCGTGAACGTTCCACGTTTGTGGAGAAAATCTCGGTCCAACAGCACGTCGTCTTCCTCTAGCTAGGCCTGCCATTCACGTAGTTTGTTTCTACATAGCTACCTAGTTCTATTACATCATCATTCAATGCATTCATTAATTCGTTGAAGACGTCGGTAACATCTCCCAATGGAACAAATGGTAAGCCTAATATTATCCTGACAGTCGCCAATTTCTCGATTTTCTGAACAGGGACCTTTGAACAGCATGCCTCCAAATCGACTGCCCATAATGATAGAGACAACCACGGCAGCAAGTTTGAAGGAAACATGTCTTGACTGCACTGCATTGATAGCTGCAATTTCAAAGTCCGTATGAATGTACTGTGAATAGGGAAGTGGTAACAAAAACCACTTAGACGAAATGACTTTTTAGTCGAAATGTCGGATTAGACCAAAGGAGGTTAGACAAAAATCACTTAGATGAAATGACGTTTTAGTCGAAATGTCTGATTATACCAAAGGAGGTTAGACGAAATGTCTGTAGACGAATTGTCTAAAAATTATACGAAATGTATTTAGACTATAAAAATTAGACAAAGTGTCCTGGTACCCTTCATGGTGAATGCAGGAAATCAAGGTAAAAATAACATAAACTATTAAGGATGGGGGTTGAAAAAATGTGATTTAGGAAATGAGAATAGGCCGATTGGGTTTAAAAACATTAAAACATAATTAAACTAATTTGAATAAAATTCAATTTTGGGTTAGAGATATAAATTATTCCAATTTTAGGGGATGATTTAGGGATTGTTGGGGGTGGAATATCGCTTGCCTCTCAACGAATTATTTTTCATATTAGTATGTACCATCATGCCAAATTTTCTTTGCTGAATAACTCATAAGTGTCTTCATGGTGAATGCTGCAAATCAAGATAAAAATAACATAAACATTTAGGGATGGGGGTTGAAAAAATGTGGTTTAGGAAATGAGAATAGGCCGATTGGGTTAAAACACATTTAAACATAATTTTAATAACTAATTTGAATAAAACATCAATTTTAGATTAGAGCTATGAATTATTCCAATTTTAGGGGGTGTTGGGTGTGGAATATCGCTTGCCTCTCGGCGGATTATTTGTCATATTATTATGTACCATCATGTCAAATTTAATGATGATAACTTATTAGGTGCCTTCGTGGTGAATGCTGGAAATCAAGGTAAAAATAATACAACCTATAGGGATGGGGGTTGACAAAATGTGGTATATATAATGAGAAGAGGGCCGATTGGGTTAAAACACATTAGATCATAATTTTGATAACTAATTTGAATAAAAATACAATTTTGGGTTAGAGCTATGAATTATTTTAATTTTAGGAGAGGATTTAGGGGGTGTTGGGAGTAGAATATTGCTGGGCTCTCGGCGGAAGTACGTGAGTCTAAGGTACATCTAAGTGTGGTCCAAGTTTCAAGGTTCTAAGATGTACCGTTTTCCCTTGTAGGCTCTTATTCCTCTCTGGCAGAATTCCCTTCCCCCCCAACCAACCAACCAACCAACCAACCAACCAACCAACCAACCAACCAACCAACCAGCAGCCGGAAGATTTTCGTCGATTTTTACGCACTTTCTTAACACAGAATGGGTTATCGGATCGGGCTGTTTTGTTTTGTCACGGACCTCATATCAGGTCATATACCGAGTTTCAAGATTGTAAATCTTTCGGGACGGCATGTGCAGATAGCTGAAAATCTCGGGTAGGAGTAAACAGGGTCGATTACGAGTACGAGGTATCATCGCCTACTAGCAGTAGCGTGCGCTTGGCTGCGGGCAAAGACCGTCGCCCCAGACAATAAATAGGTAGGGGCAGTGAAAAATGTTGATAACGATATCCTTGAATTTTTTACAATGTCCCATTTTATGGCCTAAAATGTAATATTGTCGACGAATTACATCATTTAGAGATGGAAATAAATATTTTGAAAACGCGAATTTGGCGAAATCTCGCGTATAGCGCGAAATAACAACGAAATTGTATGAAACTGGTCAAAACGCGAAGTAACTCGCGAAATTGGAACTTTTAATGTGCATAATGTAGGGGGATGGTGGAGGTGCCGGTCCAGACCGAACATTACGCGTCCTGTAGGAGAAAGTAAATAGACGACAACGCAACAGCGTTACGTGACGTCACGGGCTTCACGGAAATAGACCGCCAAAATAACGGCGCGTATCACGGACTCCGCGGAAATAGTCCACCAAAATAACGGTGCGTACAAATATTTATTTTTTGTTGGGAATCGATTCTGAATAGATTTTGGGTCACAATGATCGATTCTAACTTTTTGGAATCGATGTCATCCCTTACTAAAGGGGCTCCGTTTTTTTGTGGGGGGATTTTTTTATAACGTTTTTTGGAATTTTTTGGAAATCGCGAAAAACGCGTTTTTTAAACGTAATTTGGGTTTTTATATCACCATTTTTCTCATTAGCTCTACTTATAGGTAAAGGGGAGGTAAGGATATTTTCCCAGGTAGGTACTCAACACCGTGCCTTGCTCATTCTTCTAACGACTTTGGCGTGATCCTATTAGTAAGTTCTTACTGGTATGTTTTGTGTTAGAGTTGAATTCACATAACTTTGAATGATCTTTTACACTACTCTTTTCCATTTCGCATGTGGTCCACACAAAAAAATTTACAGCTTAATTGAAAGCATTCTTCTTATCTAATAAACAATATATAAATGATGCTTAACAATCTCCAAGGCACAAAATATTATTTTTTAAGGTATTTTATTGGGCTATACACATTCATTTGAATTAAACTAAATAACAAAAAATTTAACGTCAACAATTGCTTTTAACAGTAAGCAACGTTCTTAAAATAAAAAGGACCAATGAGAGCAGCTCGCTTCAATACTATTCTCAAAAAAAAAACTGCACAGATTGACATCTACAAAAAGTTTTCATTCAGCTGTCACTGAATAGGCATAGGCCTAAGAGTTCCTGCTTCAGGTACGCCCATGCGACCTAGATATCTTTTCAACTTCTCTTTCGACATAACTTGATCCTCATGAAGTAGTTAAGGTGTAGGCATCTATAATCCCCCTTTAATTTGAACTACGTTTTTAATATGACCTAATAATTCAGCTGTCAAAGTACTTCCAGTGCTTTAAAATCAGGCGGCCATTGCATGATAGCATTTTTAGTTTTTCTACATTGGTTGTGCTGAGTTGTTCACTTGACCATTTTGATGGTCGTTCAAACCTGGCTGACTTTGAGTCTAGACATTATTTAAATACCGATTATTCTATTTGAAAACAATTTATCCAAATCAACACATCATTTAGGTTGGCGGTTGCGTGCGGTCGTGGGAACAGGCACACGTGAGCCTCAAAATGCCAGTGAGCGTTGCGTAATATTAGTATAGATCACAGTTTGGGCGATTTGTTCGATTATTTAATTTCAATACATATCGTTTTGTACAGTAAATATACAGGTGCTCGCATGGAATACGAGTAACACACGTATACTTCTTTTACCAGTACATTGAAGCATATTACAATGTGATTGTCGACAACTGTTGAAGTCTCACGATCTATCGCTTTGTAAAAGTAAATAGGTTCCTCATATTGGTTCATATTGGTCATTGACTATGATTTAAAATGAAGCAAGCTGCTATTTGCATAACAAACTAGAAACATTTACTATAAACATGATAGGATGCATCGACCAACTTGAATTTGGCGAAATATTATTGAAGAGAGCACTGTAGGTAGTAGTGCTGCACCATGGACACACTCCTGTCTGTCTTAGAGTGGCTGGACATCGGAGATAAGGGGGACGAGGTGGACACGAGGGTGCTCACTCACTATCTGAGACTCTGGGGCTTCACGGGTAAGTATTTCAGTAGATACTGGGTATAGTAATTCACCTTCGGCATACTCCTGTCTGTCTTAGAGTGGCTACACATCTTCGATAAAGGGATAGAGGGTGGACATGGGGAATTTATTGCAAGTCGACATCGAATTTCCCTAACAATAAGGCAATAAGTCTGGTCACGTGTGCGTCCGCTTCAACCTGGCTGTTAGTTGTTACACACGTGACCAGTCCCATTCACATTGGTCAAGGCATTCAAACACGATCCCGAACGAGAGAGGTAACGAGCAAACCCATTTTCAGAAATCAGTCGTCCTGAAGATGGAAACCACAGTGGTTCCGAAACGTCAAACTCACACACAAGTAAAAGGCTTGCCGTCGAACGAATGCAAACGAATAGGTTCTAGAAATCTAGACCAATCAGATGGCTAGGACCGCGCGACCAAAGTTGAGATCATATTAACCTAATGGACAACTAGTCAAAGGCTAGTTCCGAAAAATCCAACAGATAGCGCCGCGAACTGTGGGACAAGCTGCAACCTTAAGTGTGGTTGGCGCAATGGACTTCAACGTGTTTTTACGCCCGTACGGGTGGAAAAAATCCTTGAAAAATATGTAATTTTTTAGAATGGGCTTATAGTACAGGCCAGTTAGACAATTTTTGGGCAAAACCCAGACATTTAATGTTCCTCAAATATTATTGCTGGAATACGTTCAGGGGATGTCCGTGATCAAAAAAACTCAAGTTCCCAAAAAATCCCACTTGGGGAAAATCCGCCATCTTGAAAAACTCCGCCATGCTGTATTTCACAGATTGTTTGCTCAAACAGGTGATCTAAGAGACCAAATGACTTGATTTTTTTTCTTGTTATTATTTGCAACTCTTTTTGATATAAATAATTAATTGTCATAGGAAAAAATCCGCCATCTTGAAAAAAAATCCACCATTTTAAATTTTTTGGTTGTTCTAGGCGATCCAAGTAACCTAAAGACATAATAAAATTTCCTCTGTTATTATTTACAACCCCATTTGATGGAAATAATTAAATTTTATCTGCCCTCCTTCATAATAGCCAGAATTTATTCGATATTGCAAATCATTGACACAAAAATAGCAACCAGCAAGTTCAATGTTATTTTTGCAGTAAACGTTTCCAACCAAGAAATGTACCAATTAAAACTTATTGCGAGTATCAAAGAGTTTCAATTAAAAGTTTCATAGAACATCACTTACTTAGTGGTTTACCTTAAATTCACCATCATTCAGCAGTGACTGTTGTTCCATCGAAATGTCGTACCAAGAGTTTTACTGAAAAATAAATAACTGCTGTTCCTAAAACATTTGTATCGCGTTCCTTGTAGTATGAAGTAAATTATTACCCCCCCACCCCCCCCCCCCTCTCCAATTGGCCTTGAAATTAATTTAGCCGACGACGCCTCTTAATGGGCGACATAAGTATATCGCCATCACTATCATTATCATTTTCACTGTCACACTTAGTTACGATTGGCTCCTGGAGGCCTTACCCATGGCCGGGGATTTCTGAAGTGACCCTTGCCAAATGGGTGCATTCAATTTGCCAGCATCGACAAAGGTTATAGATCTTTTGGAAGAGTTCTTTGGAGTCATCCTGGCCACATCCGAACAACACGTCGAGATGCGCATGTCCCGTCAAAGAAGTCACCCAAGACACCACAAAGATGCGAGACTGGCTACGTTTCCACAGTCCCTTCCAGCGCGTCTCACCTCTGCTTGTGTCTCTTTCAAACGATGTGGTGGCAACAGACAAGTGTGAATTGCGACTGTGCTAGAGATGTGGAATTAAAGTCCATGAAGGGAATGGTTGGGAAACCGTTCAGTCAAATTTACAAAATGCAAGCGAAGGTTAAATTTATGGCAATCGTCTAAATTGTATCCAGGTCCGCAATGATGTAGTCCACGTCAATCCCATGCAGCTCTTCCACCAAATGTTGTGCATCGTCCGGACTAACGAGGAGCTTGCAGAGTATCTCACCTACGAACTGGCAGCAAGACCACCTACACTTTTTGATGAATTCTCTTAACGCAAGGGGACGAAGTCCACCCTCTTCAGGCCTCTGCAAGAAATTGCTCCAGCTGAACAAGACCTTCCCCCAAATGAGGCCGCATTCGCCATCGACGGGGGTTACTTGTTGCGCCGCGTTGTGTGGATACGACACTCTACGTACAGGCAGATATGTAAAACGTTACTATAGCTAAAAAAATAAAAAACTAAAAAAAACTAAAGTAAAGCTCAAACAATGGTGGTATTTGACGGCTACCAGAAGCCGTCGACAAAAGACACGAAGCACGTCCGGCGATGCCATGGATCATCTTCAGCAGATGTCGTTGTTGAATGGATTGGGGTTCACCTCAATCCTGCTGATTGGGAGTGGAAACTTGAGAATGGACAACTGACGCCAATCCCAACACTTAAGGCTCCAGCACCAGATAAACTACTCACAATTGTATCATGCAACTGTAAAACGGGATGTGAGCGCCCAAATTGTAAATGCCAAAAATGGACTAACTTGCTCCAGTATGTGTGACTACTGCACAGATATGGTTGTTTCAACTGCGCTCCCACTTTAGAAGACGACGAATACGTTGTAGTAGACGACGTGATGTCGCAAAATTAGTGTGGCAATGAAAATGATAATGATAGTGATAGTGATGGCGAGAGCCTTATGTCACCAGTTAAGAGGCGTCGTCGGCTGAATTCATTTCAAGAAGAAATGTGTAGGGGGGATGGTTTAGTAACTTACGTAATAGTACAAGGAATGCGATAAAAGTGTTTTATGACAGCAGTTATTTTTCTTTTTTTGTAAAACTCTTGGTATGACATTTCGATGGTAACTGCTGAATGATGGTGAATTCAAGGGAAACCACTAAGTAAGTGATGATTTATTTGCCGAAATGTCATTACCCATTGAAGACAACTGAATAGTTGTCCAAATATTGTTTCACATAATTTTCTTTATTTACAAGTGCAGTGAACAGCTCTAAAAGTTTCATTATTATATTAACGTTTTTAATTGGTACTTTCTTGGTTGGCAACGTTTAACTGCAAAAATAACATTGAACTTGCTGGTTGCTATTTTTGTGTCAATGATTTGCAATATCGAATAAATTCTGGTTATTTTGAAGGAGGGCAGATAAAATTTAATTATTTCCATCAAATGGGGTTGTAAATAATAACAGAGGAAATTTTGGTATGTCTTTAGGTCACTTCAATCGCCTGCTATAGCAGAAAAACCAAAAATTCAAAATGGTTGAATTTTTTCAAGATGGCGGATTTTTTTCTATAACAATTAACTATTTCTATCAATAGGGGTTGCAAATAATAACAAAAGAAAAAAAAACAAGTAATTTGGTCACTTGGATCACCTGTTGTAGCAAACAATCTGCAAACTACAACATATCGGAGATTTTTCAAGATGGCGGATTTTCCCCAAGTGGGATTTTTTGGGAACTTGAGTTTTTGTTCAGGGACATCCCCTGAACGTATTACAGCAATAATATTTGAGGAACATTAAATGTCCGGGTCAAAGTCTAATTTGCCTGTACTATTAGCCAAAGACTATGTAGATCAAGAAGGAAGCCAGCTGCTTTTTAGGGAAGGCTGTTGTATTGTCCTATATTATGTCATAGAGGATGTGTGGACTTCGGAAAACGGTGGTCATCATAGTCCCTATACCTTTGGGTTAAGAATGATTATAAACCCAAAGCCATTACTCTAGAAAGCATTTTTTAAAGTTTAGTCTCAGGTTTAGGCCAACATTATTTATTATTCCTCAGTTCACAAGATCATATCGTAAAAAGTAGGCCTGGGTTTAACTCTAGGGGTAGGCGGAGGCCTAGGTTCTAATCCTAGGCCTAATAGACTAGGACTAGACACACCTCTTTGCTAAGATTTAGGCCTAGAAATGTACCCCTCTTTATAGTTTCTACACAGTTTACGCCTTTAACCTTGGAAGCTTTAGACCTAGGCCTTCCTTAAAAGCAAAATCAAGGCTACACTGTTAGTTTTAACCTACCAATAAGCAGAGGCTAGGCCAAGGTGTTATTTTCCTTTCCATATAGGCCTACCCTAACTACTAGATGTAGGCCTACTTTTATTATCTTAGGGGTCAACTGTGTTATATGTAAACATATAACTAACTATGTATGCAATACTTAATGGGAATAAAGCAACATTCTATTCTATTCTAGCTAGGTCTAGGCCCTACACCTAAACAAAAGTAGCCTGTCTAGTGCTCAGGCCTCTCTCTCTTGTGCAGAATTATAGGGCCGCGTCAAACAGGTCTACTCATTAGCCTTCCTACTAGAAGCATTAAGTTTAGAGTTGGCCAGTCCTGGAAATAAAAAAATGGGTAAACACATGGGCAGGGCTCCAACTCGCAAACACTTTAAGTTTGCCATGAGGAATTTGCTTGTAATCGGAATCCACGAAATGCAAAGAACATTATAGGCCTGCAAGCATGGTATCACATGTTTTCTTCAAACATTTCTTATCTATCTGATTTTAACTTCCCACGTCTTATTTCCCCGGAAACGAGTGTAAAGACACGTCCCTCCTATTTTAGCTCTTGACGAACATCGTGAAACAACACAATATAGAACATTTCAATCCAGAAATCCAGTCTTTAGTGTTGTACAGTAAGGCTGTCAGTTAAAATCGTCCCACAGTACGGCCATCTTTGAGCACATGTTTGAGTCGTGACGTCAGGGGGCGGAGTTAGACTACTCGTCCATTATGCATTCAACTGTAGCTATAGAGTACGATCATTGATCATAGTCTTTTGAAAAGACCAAAATAATTTTTTGGATATTTTTGGTTGATGCATTTTTCCATTATTGCTATATATTTATGATTTTGGGTGCTTTTTAGCAAAAAGTATGCTATTTGGATGGATGATATTTTTTTGTAGCTTACACTCATCATTTTCAATAGAATGAGGTTTTTTGAAATCTATAGCTTTCGTATTAAGATCTACGATTTTTTTCTTTTAGCGGTAGAAATACCATAACAAAACTGAAAATGTAAAACGCTGAACAATTTAAGGTATTGAATATACACATTTCAAAATACCTCATTGTAGTCAAAGATAAGTGTAAGCTACACTAAAAATATCAGCCATCCAAAAAACAAACTTTTTTGACCAACTTAAAACCGAAAATCGTTCAACAAAAAAGTAGCAATAGCGGAAGAATGCATCAACCAACACAAAATTGGCCTCTTCAAAAGACTGTGATTAATGATTTTACTCTATAACTATTGTTATATGCATATTTTCATTTTCGTTTTTTTTGTGAACACACAGCCGTAAGACGCGGCGAAATGACACGTTTGACACCTTTTTAAATATTACTATAATTAATACAAGGTTTTAAGCATAAGCTCGCCTAGAGGACATTATTATTGAATTATAGCAATTGTCGTAAAAGTTGTCTCCGACTGGGGATCGAACCCAGAACCTCCGGCTGTACATACTACCCAACTCACGGGATATAAGAAGTGATTGGCTCAAAACTATGTGACCTTTTAGACTTAAAAATTGAAATAGAGGAAGATGAGGTTCGTGTGTGGCTTGTTATAGAGAGTTAAAGCTAGAAATTGTGGACCTTTTGATAAAATGACATAAATGAAAATGGAAAAAAATGTAATGACCTATGATAAAGGGAAATTTATTTCTAACTTTTAACTTTTAACATGATAAATTGGTTGATAAATGGGTATTTCTATTTACATTACATTACATTTTATGAGGGGAGGTATTCATGGAGTGATAATGACAGCAACATCGCATTCTTATGCTTGATTTAATTATCTCTGAACAAAATACAATATATAGCAATTTAGTACAGGTTTGTTTCAGGCCCCGATAGCTCAGATTGGTAGAGCATCGGTATGTAAAGCTGGAGGTTCTTGGTGTCTTGGTTCGATTCCCAAGCAAACTTTTACGACAAGTTTTGCAATCGTTCAATTATATTAGTATTTTTAATGAGTTTAGGCCCGGTATTTCAATGTCCAGTTAAAGTGGCAAGTAAATTTAACTGACACATAACTTGTTTTCACTATGGCAACCACCAATCAGAAGCCTTGTAAATATTTACTGAGAGGACTAACTGGCAGATAAATTTTAACTAGACATTGAAATTCTGGACCTTAATACAGCAACTGAGTGATACCTTGGTGTTTGGTTGCAGGTTTGTGGCCCGGGGCGTACGAGGGTCACACTTCAGTTGGGTATTATTATCCTCGATTCATATTATTTATTTCATCCCTGACGGCGGCTTGGTTTACGTTGAGTGTGCTTACTATTACTCACACCACAGAGTCGTTCTCAGAGCATATGTTTATCATTGCGTATGTTGTGTCAGTCGTTGTGAAACTGTATAAATATGTTTACCACTCGGCGAAGATGAACAAATTGTGCATTGACCTCGAAGAAATGCAAAACAGACATAAATGCGCACCCGTAATATCCTTACTGAAAAACATCAAACTGGCATCTAAATTCGTATCCAATTACGTTGTTAAATTCTCTTGGTACTACACTGCTATCCTTGCTACAACAGGAGGTTGTGTTTTTATGTACAATAGGAAGCAGATATTTAGGTAAGTATTATTAGCTTGCAGGCCTACACACTACACAGAATACCTCACACAATACATATAGTGGCATAAAATAATAACAATTCACCCGTTCACCGACAAATAAAATAAAATTAGGTTTTAATACACAAACAACACCTCTTAAGCACCGGTACTTTCCTCCGCATGTTTCTTTCTGGTAAAATACTTACTAACGCTTGTTGTTTGCAAAAGAATGCGTAGTGATTAAACTTAATTTTTCTCAAATAAATTTGAACAAAATATGAAGGAAACAAAAAACTGTGGGCCTACACCCTCAAAATATCATTGCGGTAAAATATATCAACTTTGTCCGGAACTCTTTATGAAAACAAAAATATGATGCTAGCTGATACGATGACCCAAATACAACATAATGTGAATTTATTTCATGACACGATTAATACATCATTGGGTTAAGATTTTTCTCTGTAAATGGCGTCCTGCCGTTTACTGTAGGGTTCAAAGAAACGATCAATTACAAAGCCATTCATAAGCCAGCGACTTAGCCGCGGTGGTTTAACCAGTTCTCACTCGAACATTGAAATTAAGCAACATCGGGCGTGGTCAGGGGTTTAGTGGGTGACCGCTTAGCCCTGAAACAAACATATGTCGCTGGCTAGAGCAGTTTAGGGTTCGAAAGCTTTGTGTGACAGTTTCGTTCTCCTTGACGCCGTCTGCTCAGCAGTCCGGGTTAGTGGAGGAACCTATACGACTGTCAAGGTTACACCGTCTTTTCGGATGGGACGTAAAGCCGTTGTCCCCTTAGTACTTTTCGAAAGGAGTAGGCTATGTGCCGGTTCCCCTCCTCCCTTCTCTATTAAATTTGCACTAGTGGATTACATTATCCGTTGCAAATAGAGACTTAAAAAAAAAACTAATGAACTTGGAACTTTAAAACCGACAGTAAACATTAGCTTTTCAGTACTAAAAAAAAACATTGTGAAAATAATTGGATGAGCGTAGCGAGCGAAGCGAAGATTCCATTCTACTACACTGGGGAAAAAAATCCGGAATGTTTTTTTTTTCTTTTTTTTTGTATTTTTGTCTGTTTGTCCACACGATTCCGGCTAAACCGATACTCTGATTGCTATGAATTTTTATGGAGGCCTTCGAAATCTCTGAACTTAGAACTGCCACGTTTTTGAGCGCAATCGGAAATTTTTTTCTCGTGAAAATCGTAATTTTACGATTGTTTTCGATTTTTAAAAAATTTCTTCGACTTATAACACCTACATGCTTTTTCCGATTTTAATGATTTTTACACAGAACCTTTATTTTATGAATTAAGATATTCTTGTGAAATTTGAGCGCAATTGAAAAAATATTTATCATAAAAATCCAAATTTTACAGGTTTTTTCTTTTTTAAAACAATTCTTTGACTTACAACACCTACATGCTTTATCCGATTGTAATGTTTTTTTCGCAGAACCTTAATTTTATGAATTCATATATAAGTGTTAAATTTGAGCTCAATCGAGAAATAAGTTCTTATAAAAATCGCAATTTTACGATTTTTTTAACAATTACGATTAATTAAAAAAAAAAATAATTAATTTAATTTAATTTAATTTAAAAAAAAATTCAACTTAGTAATGATTTTTTCACAGAACAACAGAAAATTCGCATAACACATGGCAGCTCAATGCACCAATTACGCTCATCCAACAACGCGGCGGGACTTAAGCGTTTTCCTAGTTTAAAATTAATGAAACACATCTAGAAAAATGTCATACTGATAAGACATTGTGAAAGCAACAACAATTGCTTATTTTTTTTGTGACTGCTAAATCACCAGACTTAATATTATGTGAATACAAGTTATAGAACATAATTTTTAGGTAATCTTACAATGTTAATTAAGCGAGCGAAGCGAGCGTTTCCATTTGACTCTGCCGGAAAAATTAGTCACTGGTTTTGTTTTTGTTTTTGTTTTTTTTGTTTGTTTGTTTGTTTGTTTGTTTGTTTGTTTTTTTTTTTTGTTTTTTTTGTATGTCTCGCGATAACGTTCGAACGGAGGCTCGGATCAAGTTGAAATTTTCACCATCCGCAAGCTTTGTTCTAGATTGAATGCCATTAGTTTTGTGGCAAAATCGTTCAAAAAGTTAAAAAATTACGTTAAAGTTAATCGAAAGTTTTTTGTTTCAAACTTCACGGCGACAAAATCTGAGATGGCCAAATCATTTAGAATGTCCGTCCGGTCACGAATATGCTAATTTTATTTTGATCCGATAAGTAGTGTAGATGGAAATTACATTATAACAAAGTACGGTTACCATGGCAACGGAAAGTCGTGCAGCTTTTTTGGCTCATGATAGCGGTCGAACGGAGGCTCGGATCGAGTTGAAATTTTCACCATCCGCAAGCTTTGTTCTCGATTGAATGCCATTAGTTTTGTGGCAAAATCGTTCAAAAAGTTAAAAAGTTACATTAAAGTTAATCAAAAGTTTTTTTTTAAACTTCACGGCGACAAAATCTGAGATGGCCAAATCATTTAGAATGTCCATCCGGTCACGAATATGTTAATTTTATTTTGATCCGATAAGTAGTGTAGATGGAAATTACATTATAACAAAGTACGGTTACCATGGCAACGGAAAGTCGTGCAGCTTTTTTGGCAGATGATAGCGGTCGAATGGAGGCTCGGATCGAGTTGAAATTTGGACCATCCGCAAGCTTTGTTCTCGATTGAATGCCATTAGTTTTGTGGTAAAATCGTCCAAAAAGTTACAAAGTTACATTAAAGTTAATCGAAAGTTTTTTTTTCAAACTTAACGGCGACAAAATCTGAGGTGGCCATATTATTTAGAATGTCCGTCCGGTCACGAATATGTTAATTTGATTTTGATCCGATAAGTAGTGTAGATGGAAATTACATAACTAGGAAAACGCTTAAGTCCCGCCGCGTTGTTGGATGAGCGTAATTGGTGCATTGAGCTACCATTTGTGACGCGGATTTTCTGTTGTTCTGTGAAAAAATCATTACTAGTCGAAGATTATTTTTTAATTAAATTAAATTAAATAAAAAAAAAAATTAAATTTTTACAATTAATCGTAATTTTTAAAAAAGAAAAAAATCGTAAAATTGCAATTTTCATAAGAAATAAATATTAGATTGCGCTCAAATTTAACACGAATATATTAATTCATAAAATTAAGGTTCTGTGAAAAAATAATTACAATAGGATAAAGCATGTAGGTGTTATGAGTAGAAGAAAGTTTTTAAAAATCGAAAAAATCGTAAAATTGCGTTTTTTATGAGAAAAAATTTCCCGATTGCGCTCAAAAACGTGGCAGTTCTAAGTTCAGAGATTTCGAAGGCCTCCATGAAATTTCATCGCAATCGGAGTATCGGTTTAGCCGGAATCGTGTTAACAGACACACAAAAATACAGAAAGAAAGAAAGAAAGAAAGAAAGAAAAAAAAAAAACATTCCGGATTTTTTTCTCCAGTGTAGTGAAATGGAATCTTCGCTTCGCTCATCCAAAAACAAAAGTATCGTTACCATGGCACGAAAATTCACACTATGCAGTGCCACCTAGAAGTTATCAAAATACTTTCGAGGAAGCAGTGTATTATTTGTAACCAAAGAGTTAAAATAGTTTTCCCAAGGAAACGATGTCAAGGTCTTCTAGATGGCGGTGGATTTTATCCACAAAGTAAAGTAAAGGTTAACCCACGGGTTTACCCAAATACCTTGGCAATAATAAATAATATTGGAAACATGGCCCCGTGGACAGCAAACGTCGCAAATTTTAAAATTTACAAAAAATGTGCAATGTGGGTCTAGCTATAGCACGTGCTCGCTTATCAACGCGTCCAACATGAGCGTTTCCTAGTAGATTCAATACAATAATGTAGCCAATGAAGCCAAACCATCCCTAAACCATTTATAGGCAAACCGGGGCCCTCTTTAGTGAAAACGACATTGTCTTGGGTTTGCCCTGGGTTGCTATTAGCGCACAAAACAGTGGAATAACAAAGTATGCATTCACAATTTTGTCAATCTCAACTTTACATGAAATTTAGGGCCTATAGCTCATCATTTATACAATTCCAAGGGTGAACTTCGCACAACGCACTATAAGGACACAGGGCAAGGTATTAAGCCCCGCGACCTATGCCCCAAACTGACATGAGCCTGCAGCCTTACACTAACATTATGGAATCAACTTAAAATTATATGACATACAATATATAATAATCAACCACAAAGTCCAAGTTAAAAACAGTATCAAACACAACATCAATAAATATTATAACATCACGATAAAAACTAAATAATCTGCAATGTCACTTTATTTGCCCTACATTGTAAAACCTAGACAAAGTTAACGCTTGAGGACGTAATATACTAATTAAAAGCTCGTTCTAGACGACTGATATTGGACCGTGAGTAACATTATTTGATCGAAAAAGAATGTTAAAAATACAAAAAATTTGATTTAACATTTTTACATTCGCTTATCATGATTAAAACTTAGTAAATACTCCAGCACCAAATAGTGGCCAATTTAAAAATATACTAAAGTATTACAATTTTAAATCATAAAAACATGCACTATTATAACATGTAATGCTTTATTTATTTGCAGCGTGTTATTTTTCTGCGACATATCGTCATCTCCATGTGTCGAAGTGAAATCGATGCTCGAAGTAATTTTAGCGTTTTGTACTTTTAATTCCATATTCATATGTGACGTGTTTTTAATCGACCTATTAAATCAGACTTGCTGTGGATTCAAAATTCTTAATCACAATTTGCTAAATATAAAAGAACACGCAATGACGGAATTGAAGCAATCTACAAGACCAGAATCTGTAAACGTATTAGAAACGTATAAACCAACTTATTTACTGCCAGGCGATAATAAGAGGGTGGTTGTTAGAAGACCTGACAAACCTCCTCCACACAACAGAGGTCAACAGCTGCCTGCAAAAATACTCAAGGGTGTTGCATCGAGGCAGAGTTCTAGGTGGGACTCATACATTGCCTCCAGGAAGATCCAGGCTCAAAGAAGGGAAGCCGGGAAGCTTCGAATCCAACGAGAAATGGAGAGATGTCTGGAGTCCTGTGTGAAGGACCACCAAGACTTGATCAGGTAGAGTTCCATCCTAGTCATTGCTGTCAAGGTCGATCACAAGGGTGGATAGCTTTAGTAACTCACGTGTTAGACCACCAAGCTATCAGTATCCTAGTCATGCTAGTCTCAAGTCTTAGTCACGTGTTAGACCCAC